>VMDR010037725.1:0-10167 GCA_007922815.1 Macrotus californicus | reverse complement strand
CCAAGAAGCATGGCCATGACGCATTTGGAAGGGGGCAGCCTGTGGGCACGGATGTCCTCTGTCCTACAGGTGTAAGGAACTAAATTCTGCCAGCAACTCGAATAAGCTGTGAAGAGGACTCCAAACCTTGGATGAGGCTACAACCCCAGCCAACACTTTGCTTTTAACTGGGTGAGACCCTAAACAGAGCTAATCCATACATGGACTCCTAACTCACAGAAACTTTGTGGGGGTGCAGAATATGCCACCCCAAAATAAAACACTTTGCTACATTATTTTGAATTAAAGTTACCTGAGAAACAGTGAGTTCAAGGACATTTTGACCCTCTTTTGTTTCCCTGAAAGCAGGAAATAAATTTCCCATATAAAATTCCCTCCGTATACCAGGAAGAACCCTTATCACCAGAGATGGCAAATTCAAGGCCAAGAAAGCTGTGTATAAACACACTTTGTTACTTCTTTATTAATTTGCTACCCCAAGCCCAAACCTCTTTGTTTTGTCAAGTCTTTGCAAAAAAATTGTTCTTTGTGTAAAAGGTATAAAAGCTACTTGTTTTTATCATTAAAAAAAAAAAAAATCCAAAATCATAAAAATGTGACTCTAGCCCTGGCCAGTGTGGCTCAGTTGTTGGCTGTTGTCCTTAAAAGCAAAAGGTTACAGGTTTGATTCCTGGTCAGGGCACACGCCTGGGTTGTGCATTTGATTCCCGCTTGGGGCTCTTATGAGACGCAACCGATAGGTGTTTCTCTCTCACATCGGGGATTCTCTCCCTGTCTTTCTCCCTCCCTTCCCCTCTCTCTAGAATCAATAAAAGAAAAAAATGAAAAAAAAAAGTGACTGATTTTTCCAATTGTCCTTATTTTTTTCTCTTTGTGCCTAAGACAGCTAAACTCTATGTGCATGTTTTCTTATGTGGCTCGGAATTATACATTTCTTACCATATGAGATGCTGCTTGTGTTTGCACTGCTTGAGCTTTCTTTCCTGAAAACCATCCCTCTTCTCAACTACACACTGTCCAAGTATTAGAGATAGGGTTGAGGTATAGCCACTATGGAGAACAGCATGGTAGGTTCTCAAGGAGTTAAAAACAGCACCACCATGGGATCTGGCTAGCAGCTCCACTTCTGGGTATATATCTAAAGGAAATGAAATATTTCAAAGAAATATCTGCACTCCCGTGTTCATAGTAGCATTACTCACAATTGCCAAGGTACGGAAACAACCTGAGTGTCATGGATGAATGAATAGATAAAGACAATTGCATATACAATGGAATATTATTCAGCCTTGAAAAAGAAGAAAATCCTGTCACTCGTGACAATGTGGGTGAACTTGGAGGACATTATGCTAAACGAAATAAGCCGGACAGAATAGTGAATAGTATCACATGTAGAGTCTAAAGAAAAGAGATAAACTCATAGAAAGTAGTGGCTAGGGCTGGGGGGAGGGGGGGCGGGTGGAGAAATAGGGAGAAGGTGATAAAATATAAACTTTCAGCTATAAGATGAATAAAGTCTGAGGATCTAATGTACAATTAGGATTTTATAAAGTCCTAATGTATAATATGGTGACTTTAGTTGATAACACTGTAGTGTGTAATTGAAATTTACTAAGAGAGAACTTAAATATTCTCACACATACACACACACACACACACACACAAAAGGTAAATAAATATGTGAGAGTTGGTGGGTGTTTTAATTAGCTCAAAGGTAGGAATCCTTTGACAATGTATATCAAGTCATCACGTTGTATACTTTAAGTAGTTTACAATTTTATTTGTCACTTATGCCTCAGTGAAGTTGGGGGGTGGTGGTGGGAGAAAAATAAATGGGCTTAGCTGGCTGCAGAGCTGATCTGAGCCCCGCTCTATCGATCTCTGCAGCTTGACTCCCTGGAGCCACACCTGGGTCTTCAGTCTCCCACAGCAAGCTCTCCTTGGAACAACTGTGATTTCTGTGACTTGAATTTGTTGCAGGCTCAAGGAAGGCTGGCTACCACTGGAGAAGTCAGGAAAGCAGAGGGGAAGGGAAGAGGGGGCAGATGGATGATCTTGCAGTGCTGAGTCCCAGAAGCAGTGATGAAAGGGGATTTCCAGAGGTGTTGCTTTTAGCTTGGAGCCGGAACCTCTCTGCTGGGTGTGTGTGTGTGTGTGTGTGTGTGTGTGTGTGTGTGTGTGTGTGTGTAGGGGGTGGGGAGGGGGAGAAGTGGGGAGGGGGTGTGCTTCTCTTCCCTGCCCCCCACAGCAAAGCACGCTCTAGAATTCTTCCAGCCACACTTGCACTGGCATTATTCATGACAGCCCCCTCTGGAACAGTCAAGGTTGAGAGGAAATGGTGAAAAGACAATAGTCTATTTAACAAAGCAGATCCTTTCAGCGCCTGTTTTAACCTCCTTCATGTCCTGTCATCACTCTTTAAAGTGCAAAGTTTTCACAGATTGGAAAGGAATTATCCACAAGAAAGGCCTATCCCAGTGTGTGTTGGGCATATAAGCACAGGTAGAGATGGAGCCTAGAAGGGCATGCGAGGGAGAATCCCAGCTCCTACACAAATCTGTTTGCAGGCTCTCCATTGCGCCTGGTGTGCCATCCAGCCTTTCTATCACAGCTCGTTCCTAGACCTGGCCAGCTCCCTCCTGCGCAGGCGCTCACAAATGTTCTTTCTAGAAACAGGATCCTCCCATGACTTCCACAGCACCTGTAGTATTATAGGCTACCATCTACCAAGGACTAGCCATGCAGCAGATGCTATTCTAAATAGTTGTATAGTTGTTTGTGTGTGTGTACGTGTGAGAATATTTAAGTTGTATAGGATTATCTAATTTAATTCTCACAGCTATGAAATAAGAGTGAGCTCAGTTATAGATGAAGAAACAAATTCTCAGAGAGGGTAAGAAACTCTCACTGTTTCACAGCTAATTAGCAGCTGAATCAGGATTTGATTCTAGGTCTGTTTGGCTTCAGAACCTGTGCTCTGTTTTGTCACTTGTTTTTCATTTGAAAAATGTTTAACTTTTTTTATTCCACTAGATCTAAATTCAGTGAGGGCAGGGATTGTGTCTGTTTTGTTAGCACTCTTGGTCCCAGACCAAACGTGGCCCCAGAACATAGTAAATATTTACTAAAATAATGAGTAAAAAGTGAAAGGAAACATAATTGCAGTCTTGGGATGCTCCCCTGTGGATGTGCTGATGCTTCTTCATGGTTCCTGTTCTCAGAGAACATGACGATCCCCCGGCCCCCCGGCCCTGGCAGACCCCATGGCCATCTCATTGGAGCAGTAATTTGGAAGACAGATTTGGGGAGGGTTTCCTCTGCTGGAACCCTGAACCATATATCCAATCACCTCCTGGATATCTAACAGGCTTCCCAAATTTAATATGTCTTAAATGGCCCTTCCTTATTCGTCTCTACTTTAGTCCATGGCCGAGACACCCACCCACTTGCCAAACTGCAGGAACCTGAGAGATATTCTTGATGACTTCGGGTTGTTATTCCTCATATCCAATTCAACTGCAAATCCTGTTGATCAACCTCCAAGGTGCATCTTCAGACTGTTCATATCTCCTACCACCATCCTAGTCCAAGGCACCATTGCAGTAGCTTCCTTATGTAGAAGATCCCTGATTTTAACTATGGTTTCTGGATTGTTTTAGGTTCTCATTGGCTCATAAATTTCTATGAGAAAAAAATGGTATATCATGTCATGAAAGCATGACCAGTTAGGGAGCACACAGCACAGGTGGCCAGATTGGTTCATTTGAGCATAATATAGGTCAATGTAGACTGGGGAAAGTGGTAGAAGCACTTGGTGATCAGGGCACCCCTCTGCTTGGCAAAGGGAGATCACAGCTCAGTATCCAAGCCCTGGGGTGGCCACGGGTGCTGTGTCTCTCCCTTTCCCACCATCTCTGTGCATCTCCCCTTGGCTAGAATTTCCTCAGAGACCCTGAGGTCCCCATGGTGACAGCAGAACCCTTGCTACTGCTTTCCCCTCCTTCTTCCTGCCCTTAGCTCAGTCCACTTACATCTTCTCCCAGGCACACAGTAGACAAGACAAGTCTCCTAGCCTCAAGAAGAGCTCCTAGCAGACTTGAGAGGCAGCTGGGAATATCCTCATCAGCTTTTCTTATATAAAGTAGTCCCCTATCATCTGTGGTTTTGCTTTCTGTGGTTCCAGACACTACTGGAACCTTGGTAAAGCCTAAACAACAGAGGAGTGAGAAGCTGAGTCTTCAGTATAAGATGGAGAGTACAGAGACCAGTGACCACAGGATGGTGGCCAAAGGAAGAAGAGTTCATAAGCAGTTAAGAGAATAAGATTAAGACATGCTTGCAGGAGAACTAGTGTGAAGCAAACCTTGCGTGTTTATAGATTTGCTATAATGGTTGCATAGAGAGAGGTGCTGGTTTCTTTCACATTGGGGTCTAAGTTTCTGGAAGACAAGGTCACCTTTTGGTCATTTCGCATCCTCCCACCACACCAGTGCTCTGTGTGAGCTTATCAAACAGTTGTTGCATTTCTCTGGAGCCTCAAAATAATTGACACAGATTCCTTGTGAAACAATCTCGGCACATTTCCATGCTAGCCCACCATCTGAGCTTCTGGGAGGGTGGAAAATACTTTCCATGTCAGAGTGGCATGAAGAGGATTATTAGAGTGAGAAATTTTGCAGTCAGGCTCTCTGGGACCTCTTTGAAGTGGGTGTTTATAACACATTTTGCTGACTGCTTCTATAAATCCCAAGAGTGCTGGTAATTTTACATCAAAAAGTTAAGAAGTGAAAATGAAGCAATTTGGCTGTGAGCACATTCTTGAATCTCGACTGGTTGCTTCTGATTATAATTTGGCTGTGAATAACTTTTTACCGTTTGCAATATAATATGAAGAAAAACATACCCTGATGCTTTATAGAACAGAATCTAAAAACATCCCCAAGTTCAGAGGGCGAGGAGAATTCTCTGCAACAAGCTTGGCCAGCACTCCTGAGAACACAGGGAGGAAACTTTTCATCCCTTAAGGACAACTGACCTCGGCCGGCCCTCTTTTGGCCTTTGTAGCGCAAAACTGGATTTGTGGAGGCATTTGGAGGGTCATTAATTACACATGGGCGCTCCTTCTGTGGGGGGGGGGGGCAGTGTTCCGATTCAGGGCCTTGAAGTTTTGGATGAGGCCAGCTCTCAAACGTTACATTTTTGCTATTGTTCTTTATTAACTTAAAACAACAACTTTGAAATAATGAGACCAGTCAGAGCAGAGAGTTGAAGTACTAATAGCTGACATTCGAGCGCTCATTGGTGATAAGAGCTATTTTATGTGCATTAAAAGCCATGAAACCCTCACAACATCACTATGGGATGAGGAAGCTTAGAAACCGAAAAGTGAGGTGAGCCTGCCAAGGCCGCATGGCACAGCTAGAATTCAGTCCCACATTAGCCTGGTGCCAAAGCTGAGCTCCTACACGAGCGATACCATTTCTTGTTAGTGCCAAACTAGTTGAAAAGCTAGGGAAAGTAGGACCACAGGCTTTATATTTTGTGCTGAGCTCTGGTATTGAGGCCCCTGAAAAGTTCACCTAGTTAGAAAAATAAAAAATAAAAAATAAAAAAAAGCCTGAAACCGAAGGGTCCACCCTGTATATTTTGCTAGTCCAAGGCCCGGCTGACAAAGCCAGTTTGGGGTAGTTTAAGATTTTCCCTTTCCATGGCCAGATCTGTTTCAGATCGACTCTTCCAGCTGGTCCTGATTTGCAGGATGGTGCTCAGTTTTCCAAACAAGCCGTGCACTGACATCTCAGAATTCCATTCCAGCTAATGCTAGGTCGGCTGTGCCACAAGTCTCATGGTTGGGGTATATATTTCCCCCTGCCTCTTTTTCGTTTTGTAAAAGTGGAGCATAACAGTTCATCCTAATTGTTTCATGTTGTAATATTTTTACGTGCAATTTTCTCCTTCAGTTCATTGCTCCCTCCAAAGGAGTTTGTGGGTATGATTATTGTATTATGCTTATAATTGAAAACAGCTGACTTCATGGATTTTTACATTTTACCTAGTTTTCCAGCTGGGTCTGACTTTGGCTTGTCACGTGAGGCATAAGGGGAGGTGGCTTGGAGAAGAAAGTAAGGGAGGGTGTCAAAGCACTGCTTTCTTAGCCAACGTCAACAGTAAACTAACTCCAGAGAAGAAAGCATAGGATTTGCACAGTACAACTCTTCCAGAGCCTGAGAAAGCTTTCTGAAAAGCATCTTTCAAATATAAATGGGAGAGAGAGAAGTGTAAGGGGATGTGTGGGTCATGGTGCCAGAGCCACCATTCTGTTGAGTGCTGATTATATGCCAGGCACTGTGCTAAGCACTTTATGCAAGTTATTTCATTTCATCCTCACAACAACCCCACTTTGCAGATGAGGCAACTGAGGCTAGGGAGGGTAAGGATGAAATGTAAGTGAGGGAGCTAGGAATTCAAGCCTGAGATTTTCTGAGGCCAGAGACTGAACTCCTATGCACTCATTCCACTCTCCCTGCCCCTGGGCTTTCCTACATATGGGGGGTTCTAGCTGGAGATCCATTCAAAGGCCCATTCAGAAGGACACCTTGGCCCTGCTCCACCTCCAGGCTTTCCTGGATTTCCCACTGGGAAGGTGAGTGTGATCTGAGATGAAGACCCTTCCCTTAGTCTGATAAGAGATCTTATTATCAATCATTTGGGATTTTCAGTTATTGTCAACCCCATCCCCATCACTCTTAATAGTACTCTTTCCCTGTACTCCTCCTTAAAAGTCCTGAGGAAATGAAAAGGGGTAGGTGTTCCCATTAATACTGAGAAGTATTACAGACACTGAAGATGTGGGCCATGGAATCTCTGCTATTTGCTGGGGATTCTTAGTGCACTGAGTCACTGGGGGTGACCTCTTGGTCCACCTACTCACTCTTAAGGTGAATTCTCTGCAAGTTATTTAGAATTACAGTAGTTGTTATGGTCTGATGTTTGTCTTCCCCACACCCAATACACAGGTTAGAAACATAACACCCAATGCAATGGTGTTAGAAAGTGGGTCTTGGGGGGGGTGGTGGTGGTGATAAGGTTATGAGGGTGAAACCCTCATGAATGGAATTAGTGACTTTATAAAAGATATCCCACAGAGGCTGTGAGACCGTAGCCCTTCCCGCCATGTGAGAATATGATGAGAAGTAGGTAACCAGGAAGAGGGCCTTCAGCTGACCATGGCGGCACCCTGATTTCAGACTTCCAGCCTCCATACCTGTGAACAGTCAATTTCTGCTGTTCATGGTTATGCAGGCTGTGCTAGTTTGTTGTAGCTGCCTGAAGGGACGAAGATGGTAGTAGAGATCTTTAACTTGATGGCCCATCTCTTCTCAGATATGTTCTCATTGAGTAGACAAAGGAAGATGTGCCAGAATTTTATGTTGACTCAGAATCTAAAAAGAGCAATTTTTTTATTAGTGGGTCTTGTGTAGGTGATTCCCAGGCAAGCTGGTTTCCGAAATGCTTGGCACCTGTGGCCCACTGTTCTCATCCATACCTCTTTTCTCTTGGTTGTTGGGCTTGGCCTTGATAAGCAATGCTAGGACAACTTACATAAGTTAGAAGTGGGGCTTAAAACTTGAAAGGACATACGTGTAATTCATGCGTTTTCCTTTCCTTTGCTTTGTGCTGTGGCAGTGACACTGAAAATTGATAGGATTATTCTTGGTTAGTGACTATCCTATAATTTCATATCATTATTCTAGATTCTGTGCAACAGAACTGAATTTTTGAAGTAAATGTATAGGACTTAATGACTTTCAGTCTGGATTTCTTATAAAAAGAGACCTGAATGATTTTGATACTCATTTTGGCTTTTTCATCACACATTTGGCCACAGACTTAACCATATATTCTTGATTTAGTGAGATGCTTTCTGTCCCTTGAAAAAAATGTTTATGTCTGCTGCTTTCTTTTTTAAAAGAAAAAGAAAAACCTCTTGATTTTCTTCCTTAGTGGACAAATGATTCTTCAAAATATAAATAAACATTTAGTCCAATGCCATTCATCAGTGTGGTTTTTCCATTGGTGAGATTTTTGCTCTGTCTTCAGCGCTGAGGTCTTCTCCCTGAGGGAGATCATTCATTTCTCCCAGGGTATAGCAGCTTGTATTCAGTTCACTCCATGTTGTGTAGGTGGTGGATTCCGGGTCTAAAGGGCAACACTTTCCCTGTAAGCAAGGCTACCTGGGTATATAACATGTTTCTCGCCAAACTGGAAGGAAGAATTTTATTCATCAGACATTGTCCATGAAATTGTTAATGAAAAACAAAATCAGAAGAATTCCCTGAAGGCTGCCTGCTTCCTTCTCAGGGGACTGGAAAAGGATCTGGTGACATGGAGTCATTCAGTGAGTTCTCCAGGCCAGGAGGCCAGGGAGTGGGTCAGTCCTGGTGGTCACACCTGGATGGGAAGTCAGGAAAAGGGCTCACAGGCAAATGGAGGAATGGACAGGGGGGCAGAACTGTGGTGAGGCTATCTCAAAACTGAGAGAGAATAGAAAAAAGTTTGGTAGCTATAGTGGGTATGGAATTTGAGTAGTAAGGACTGATGTCTAAAAAATTTTCTGAGAAATTTTCTGGTTGGTATAAAATTCCAGGTTGACCCATTTTTAAAAATCTACACCAAATACTTGCCATATTGTCCAAAATTTAGAGATTATCTATATTTATAGAAAATATCTATAATGTTGTATAAAGTTTATGAAGTCAGATTCATGTTTCCTTTGAATGTATCTCTCATCTGAGACTGAGCCACAGGGGGCCTTTGGGATTATTTAAATTAAGTTACATATTATGAAATATAAACATATTCTCTGGTAAAATATCAATACATTAATGTCAACCAATTATAGCACCAAATCTTTTAAAGATAGTTTTGAACAAGATTGAAATAACCAGACATAACTAGACATAACCAGGAATTTTTGCTTCATTCTCTGCCTATTATCAATTCTTTGGCACACTTAATTGAAATTTTGAAGGGAGTTCAGTAAAGGGACAATTTACAGAGCTGTGAGCAGGGTCAAGGGGGCCACAGAGGAATGCTGAAGCACTAAGGGCCCAGCAACAATAAGAAGCTGTTCCCTGGGACTGAAGGGTGGGGGGAAGGGACAGTATTTCTGGGGCCCATTGAGTTGTGCAGCCTAACACTTCAGTCATAGACATTTTCCCCTTAGAAGGTACAATCACTCTTGTATTTAAAACTTCAGAATATATTATGATAATACAAGGTCTGTCCAGAGGGTATCCAGCCAAGTAATATGAAAAATAGAGACATTTATTGAAGAAAATACAAGATACAAGAAACATTATACATAGGACAATGACACCTCAGTCCCCTTCCAAGTAGGCACCTTGGGATCTCACAGTTTTCCCAATCACTATCAGCTGCCCCATTGTATTTTCCTGAATCTCTTCGATGGTCTGAAATCTCTTCTCTTTCAAAGGTGATTTTAGTTTTGGGAAAAGCCAGAAGTCACAGGGTGCCAAATCTGGGCTGTAGAGGGCCTGAGTCACCTGGGAGATTTGATGGTTCACCAAAAATCTCTGCGCGAGACGTGATGCATGAGCAGGCCTGTTGTTGTGATGAAGCTGCCAATGACCAGTTATCCATAGTTGTGGCTTCTGAATCTTCCAAATAGTTTCTATGAAGGAATGTTTGAGCTTCAGGCAGAATCTGATGCAGATTCATTGCTCTACTCGCTCAGTCATTTTTAATGCAACCCCCACACAGTCAGCAGCGTCCACCACCCAAACTCACTAGCACAGTGAAGTCATCACTGTTCGTGAGTGCACATTCCAGGCCCCTCTCCTTGGCTACCAGGGTACATCGATGTGGCACAAACCATTCTCGTGATGTTAACAAGTGGCTGGACTTTTCCCGACAGACCTCATACACTAAAAGTAAAATGGTCCTGTCTCCAAGTGATGACGTTATGTAGGTGAATCCACACTTCCATTTTGCTTTAACATTGTTAAATTACTTCTATACCTAACAAGGTGAGCATTTATTCAAATCAAATACGGTAAGTTTTTCTTGTAATTTATTTAATTTAAAAAACAATGTAGACACATGGTTATTGTAGCAAACTTGGAAAATTAAGAAACATTTTATCTG
>VMDR010037724.1:0-10143 GCA_007922815.1 Macrotus californicus | reverse complement strand
TCATTTATAGGGAGTACACAAGTTATAGGTATGGGGGATTTAGTGTTGGGATTTATTTTTAATATAGTTTTTTAAAAATCTTCACCCGATGATATATTTTTATTAATTTTAAAGATTTTATTTATTTATTTTTAGAGTGAGGGGAAGGGAGGGCAAGGGAGCAGAGACACATTGATGTGTGAGAGAAACACCAATCAGTTGTGTGCCTCTCGCCCACCCCCAATTGTAACCCAGGCATGTGCCCTGACTGGGAATCAAACCAGTGATGCTTCAGTTCTCAGGATGATGCCCAACCAACTGAGGCAACCTGTCAAGGCTGTTTTTATTGATTTTTGAGAGAGAGAGAGAGAGAAAGAAAGAGAGAGAGAGAGAGGGAGAGAAACATTAATGTGAGAGAGAAACATAGATCATTGCCTCCTGCATGTACCCTGACAAGGGATTGAACCTGCAGCCTTTTGGTGTACAGACAACACTCCAACCAACTTAGCTACCCACCCAGGGCTGTTGGGATTGTTTTGCAGAGGAAAAGTCTCAGTCAGCTAAACAGGAAATGTTTATCTCTATGTCTAGCTGATTTCAAGGGAACAAACTGTTCTAATCTTAGCTAATCATTTATAAGACAAAGAACAGGACATTGGCCAGGGGCAAAAGTGGAAGTGTCTGGGTTTGTTTGGCCTTGTCAGTCCTACGAAAGATTTTGTGTATGTGTATATATGCTTTCCCTCTTTTTTTTAATTGGTAAAATTTCAAATACATGAAAATGTAGAGAGAATAGTATGATAAATTCTCTTATAACAATTTTCTTCCAATAAGTATCAAGATGTGGTCACCCTGATAATCTTTTTCTTTTCTTTTCTTTTCTTTTCTTTTCTTTTCTTTTCTTTTCTTTTCTTTTTTTTCTTTCTTTCTTTCTTTCTTTCTTTCTTTCTTTCTTTCTTTCTTTCTTTTTTCTCTCCCTCTCTCTCCCTCTCTCCCTCTCTCTCTCTTTTTCTTTCTAACAAATCCTAGACATTGTGTCACTTTCATTCCTACACCCTTTGATATGCATCTGTAAAGAATATTTAACCAATTTTGAGTTTCAGAAAGGCTTCCTAGAAGAAGTGACATCAAAGCTGATATCAGAGGATGAGTAGCAACTTACCTGCTGAAATTGTAGGTGGCAGGGCTGGAAAGAGGAGCAGGATGTGATCTAGATGGAGGGAACAGCACGTGCAAAGACTTCAAGGTACATTTTGAGAAGAAAGAAAGCCATAAGAGATGAGTATGAAGAGGTAAGCTGTGTATCTTTCATGAAATTTTTCATGACCCTGGGGTTCTAGAAGGCCTAAATTAAGTAGAAGAATGAGAAAGGAGGAGAGACAGTATTGAAAGATTTCTCTAGCCCACCCACATGGAGTCCTCTTGGAGCAAGGCCTTACTGCTCTGGGGTCCACTTTCAGTTCTTCCCCGAAGTGGGGAACATTCTCTCTGGTGGGTCTCAAAGCTTCATTCAAACAAGTAAAATGTGTATTTGGGGTTTTGGTTCTCTCACAGAACATCCTTCCCATTCCTGCTGGAAGAGGTGGGCAGGCTGTCCACCACCCTCCAGGCTGTTAGATTAGAAGTAGGAACTTGTCTTTAACTGGTTTATTCCTTTTGAGACCCACTCAGAGAAGTGGAGATACCCATTTCCTTGGATGAAAGAATGAGGACATTATACAATATGGTTGAGTTCACAGGTCAGAAAAGATCTGACCTAGCCACAGCGATTTTGAAACTATCTGCAGAGATGGCACTTGAGGTAAGAAGTGAGCTTAGACTAATATCCAAAAGAATGACAATTTTTAAATGCCTGGCAGAGGAGTCACATTACATCTTGGTATCATTTCCTTAAGTTTTGTAATTGCCCCTAGTTCCTTATTTTTCTTATATTCAACTGTGTTCCTATAGTAAAAATTACAAAACCCTTAACTGTGGCAAAGTTCTGTGGCCTCGTCTTTGGGGATAGTGAAGACAGGAGGAGCCTAGGATACAGGGTCTTATTCTACAGCTGGTTGGGGTATAGACCTCAATGAAATGAGAGCGAGGTTGAGACAGGATGGTAATAAGCTAAGAAAATTCCTTGGCAAGTGTAATAGGGAAACTGAAACAGATAGCTGAACAAACTGGCTGAGTAATTACAGCCAGATACAGAATGTCCCCTCCTTGGAGATGACATCTAAGCCTCAGTTGTATTTCAGATCCAGGCACAGAAAAGCAGCAAACCAGGTGGAGGACACCAGAACCAACTGCAAGGACTATAGACCCCCTGCCCTTTCACTGACCCATCAGTGGAGACCATGACCCAAAAGGGCACACCTGGAGAACTGATTCTACTGAACCCTCCCCAGAGATCAATCCTAAGATTCCCACCTATAAGAAAGAGAAAACTCTCAAGACAAAGGACCCAGCTTGTGGCTCTCCCTCTGGGGAGCAGCCAGTGCCATTCCCTTTACCTCTTCCCCTCCCCCAGCCAACTTCTTTTCCCACAGGCTCACATCTCCTAAACTCTTAGGCAATGAGCAGCTCGCAGCTTGTCCCAAGCCATTCCCCTAACCCTATCCCCAGTGCCCCCTTTTCTCTGACTTCCCAGTGGGCTAAGGCAGCCCAGCCTAGGCTCTTCTGTTGCTTTTTCTATGCTAAGCTCTTCCTTGTTTTACTGTCCCCAGCTTTAATAAAAGTATCACCTAGACTCATGTTGTGAAATCTTTCTTACAGAAAGTCAAGGGCCCACACACTCCCAGCTGCTCCTAGGCAGACCCACTCAGGGCCAGGCCCCCTGTCCTGTAACAAGGGTACTAGGATGACAGGGAAGCAAGCTGAGTCCCCTGGTAATTAAAGAAGTGGGAGAGGGGAGGTGAGGAAGAAAGGCAAGGGAAGCCAAACTAGCTATAGGAGGAAACAGAATAATAATGGGGAACCCAACACAGAATACATATTTAATAAGACTCACTTTCTTTATAAAAAATCAATTCAAGACATTATAATGACTGTTTATTAAGTGCTATGTTATTAGCAACTTTTCTGTGATTTCATATAATTCTAGCAACACTTCACTAAAGAGCCATTCTCAGGCCTCAGTCCACAAATGAGGAAACCAGGCTCTAAACATCAGTCAGTGCCTTGTTGATTAGACTGATTAGAAGCTAGAAATGATTTAAGTTCTGACCTAGCCACTTCCTAAATGTGGGGTCTGTAGCAGGTCCCTTCATCTCCAACCCCTCAAGGCTTGGAACCACAGACCTACAGGAGCTCTAACGCCCCTGTGCTCCCATTCCTGGTTCCAAGTCTCAGTATCACCATTTTACAGATGAGAAAACAGGCCAGAGGCAGTGGTGGTCTAGACCCTAAGCTTCTGGTGAAGAGCCTCTCATTTTGAAGCAGAAGCTGCTTGTTGACTATCGCCGACAGTCTCTTTTCTCCAGTTCTTCACAAGAAAAAACATACGCAGAGAAGGAGAGACTAATCCCAGGTCTTGATGTGACCACAATTCTAGAGAGACCATCAGACTGCAGACCTGACCAGGGCTAGGAGCCTCCCTAGGAGATTGGTCAGCAAGGAGCTTCCCGTTACAAGTTTCCAGGCACCGCCAGGTGGTCGCCTCTGCCTGGGGATCCCCTGTCCTGGAGCAGTTTCTATGGAAACTGTTTCCCGGATCTCCGGGGTATCACAGCTCTCCCCCCTGCCCTCGCCAGGGGTATATAACGACCGTTAAGATAGTGGGAGTTCAATGACATGGACAGTAGCTGGGCGGGCGTGGGCGGAGAGCTAAGCGCCAGCGGGATGTAGTAGAAAGGCACAGCTTCCTCTCTTGAGTATCTGTTTCTCTCCCCACCTCTCCCAATTCCCTTCTCCCCTGACCGCACCTGCTCCTCCTCCCGAATCCAGTTTCAAAGCTGGCGTAGTGGTGTGCTCTAGGAATTGTGGCCACTGGGTGGAGCAGGGTGGAAGGGGAGACTTGTTGGAGAGGCTGCGCTGTTTCTGCCCAGGGAAGGAGTGGGCCTCAGGTGACTGCCTGGGGAGGGAAATGCCACCCAGGAAAACAGAGAAGTCTATTCAACCAACTGAGGTGTGCTTGGGGTGGGATGGCCGGGGGTGGGGGTGGTTGGGGTTGGGGAGGGGGTTCGCTAGAGTGCAATTGTAGGGAGTCCGAATGCCAGGATGTCTCCACTTGTCCTGCTGGAGATGGCCAGCAGACAGTGAAAAATGTGGGCCTATTGCCACAGAAGCCAGGCTGACATTCCTACATGGCAGGCATTTATTCACTGGCATCTATGGGGGAGTGGGACAATGCGGAGGGGAGCGTCTTTATCAAACAATATTTGGACCCAGAAGATCTAGGTGCTATTCCTCAGATGGACATTGAACCTGGCTCAGCCCAGCTTGGTGGAGAGTCTGTGAATGGAGGTCAGTCCTCCCCTCTTTCCTTTCTTAGTATGTATTAAGGAAACAAGTATGAGCCAGTTGTGTGCCAAGTACTGGAGATACAGTAATGAATAAGACAACAAGATTCCATCTCTCAAGGAGACTGCATTGTAGGATGCATCTGCACCTGAATTCTAGACTAAATGCAGCCTCTGCTCTGAAGGAAATCATTTGTGCTGAATGCGGTGACCAGATCATGCCAGATGTGGCCCTAAATTTCAGCTTCATTGAGACATAATTGACACATAAAATTGAAAGATATTTAAAGTGTACATCATGGTGATTTGGCATATATACATTGTGAAAAGAAGCCCCAATCCAGTTAATTAACACATCTATCCCTTCATATATTTGAACCTTTTCTACCCTCTTTAAAATTTCAATTATAGAGTTTTCAACTGTAGCTGCCATGTTTTATGTTAGATCCTCTGATTCACCTTGTAAGTTTGTGCCCCTTTGTCACCTTTTCCATGTTTCCTCCACCTCCAGCCCCTGGCAACCACATTGCTACTCTCTGTTTCTGTGAGTTTGATTGTGTTTTCAGAAGATGCTATATATAAGTGTTACCATGCAGTGTTTGTCTTTCTCTGTCTGGCTTATTTTACTAAGAGAATATCTTTTCTTAATAACACCCTGCCTATTTCCCCAAAACTGCCCCTTCCCAGTGCTAGGAGTTGAGGCCTTAGGGCTGTCTCCCCAGGCTCCTGTGAGGTATCCATCCCACCCCCTTTTCTCAGCATGTTCCCTACTCTTCTGCTGTCTCAGATGGATCAAAGGATTCACCCAGAAGAACAGAGCTGGGTTTTGGGAGGCTCCTTAGCCCTTATCTGAGCTGTAGTCCAAGGAAGGAGTAAGTGGGGCATGGACAGGGACATGGTGTTGAGGTTTGAGGGATTTAGGGGCTGGTCAAAGAAAAGGTATGCCCACAAGAGGTGGAAACACGCAAGCTTTAACAAGGTTGTGCTTGAACAAATTTAATGGGAAAGGAAGTCCTCTGTAGCATGAGAACATCAGAACACTGGCACTGTCTGGAAGAGGAGGAAGGCAAGGGGGTTCCCAGGGGATAGGGCCTTGGTGAGGGGTTTACATCTCTGGGAGGAGTTGATTTCTCTGCAGCATGGTGAGGAGTGTCTGGGTTGAAGGACAGCTTGGGGTCTTATAACTACTAGGCTCTATCTTATTTATGGTTGGCAGACATGAGGTGAGCCACTTCTTTTCACAGGATATACAAAGCAGGAAAGCTCTAAATGGCTAAACATCTGTTTTGGAGGGTCAATTTTTGAAGTGAATGGATGTGTAAAAATTTGAGTTGCACACTGGCAGGCTTTTGAGCTAATGGGTCTTAACTTAGCCCACAGTGAAGAAATCAACAATCTATGAAGGCCATCTTTGGCTCATTTATATAACATATGGACTGAATGAGGATAGAAAGGTTTGTTGGCCTTCCTTCTAAGTATGAACTTGACTCAAGGGCCTCTTAGATAGCAAATGAGGACATCTCACTATGGGCAATATTTACCCTCAGAAGACTCCGAAGACTACCATTTAAGATCCTTCACGATCTGGCCCCACTGGCTTCTATACTTCTGCTAAGTGTTGTGATGGCATCCTGGGTAGATAGTCTTCTCAGATTACAATTATCCTCATGTCATTATCCCACTTGAAAAGCTTAATCGCTTAAATGGCCATCTGCCCCACAAACTGGGTGTCTTAAAACAACAGAAACTTATTGTCCTATAACAACAAATTTAAAAACAAAAAAACAACCAGAACTGATAGAAAATTGAACTGTATGGAAGTCTGACAACCAAGGAGTTAAAGAAGAAACATTCATCCAGACTGGTAGGAGAGGTGGAGACAACAGTCAGGGTGGAGAGGACTCACACCAAGGTGGTGGCTGACAGACCAGGCGAGGTGGTGGTTTGTGGACTGGGCGGTCCCACATTCATGTGCAAATAAACCAGGAGGAACAACTGGGGAGCAAGACAGATTGCACAACCCAGGGTTCCAGTGCAGGGAAATAAAGCCTCAAAGCCTGTGACTGAAAACACCTGTGGAGGTTGAGGTGGCAGTGGGAGGAACTCCCAGCCTCAAAGGAGAGTTCTTGGAGAGACCCATGGGGTTCTAGAACGTACACAAACCCACCCACTGGGAATCGGCACCAGAAGGACCTAATTTGATTGTGGGTAGAGGGGGAAGTGATTGAAAACCAGCAGAGAGTAGAGCAAGCTGCACTGTTCCCTCTTGGACTCCTCTCCCACATACAGCATCACAATGCAGCAAACTGGGTTGCCCTGCCATTGTGAACACCGAAGACTCTGTCGCTTTCTATGTAGCAGGCATGCAGAGACCCACCCCCCACCCCCCCAAAAAAAAGGCCCAAATGAAAGAACAGATCAAAGCTCCAAAAAAAAAAATACAACCAGGCGACAAAGAGATAGACAACCTATCAGATGCACAGTTCAAAACATTGGTAATCTGCCTACTCACAGAATTGGTTGAATATGGTCACAAATTAGAGGAAAAAAATGAAGTATATGCTAAGTAAAGTAAAGGAAAATGTACAGGGAACCAGCAGTGATGGGAAGGAAATTGGAACTCAAATCAACAGTTTGGAGCAGAAGGAAGAAATAAATATTCAACCAGAACAGAATGAAGAAACAAGAGTTCAAAGAAATGAGGAGAGGCTTAGGAACCTCCAGGACATCTTTAAATGTTCCAACATCCTAATCATAGGGGTGCCAGAAGGAGAAGAGGAACAGAAAGGAATAGAAAACTTATTTGAACAAATAATGAAGGAGACCTTCCCCAATCTGGCAAAGGAAATAGACTTCCAGGAAGTCCAGGAAGCTCAGAGAATCCCAAAGAAGTTGGACCCAAGGAGGAACACGTCAAGGCACATCATAATTACATTACCCAAGATCAAAGACAAGGAGGTAGTCTTAAAAGCAGCAAGAGAAAAGGAGACAGTTACCTACAAAGGAGTTCCTATAAGGCTATCAGCTGATTTCTCAAAAGAAACCTTGCAGACAAGAAGGGGCTGGCAAGAAGTACTCAAAATCATGAAAGGCAAGGACCTACATCCAAGATTACTCTATCCAGCAAAGCTATCATTTGGAATGGAAGGGCAGATGAAGTGCTTCCCAGATAAGGTCATGTTCAAGGAGTTCAACACCAAGCCATTATTATATGAAATGTTTAAAGGGACTTATCTAAGAAAAAGAAGATAAAAAATATGAGCATTAAAATGACAACAAAGTCACAGCTATTAACAACCAAAACTAAAAACAAAAACAAACTAAGCAAACAACTAGAACAGGAACAGAATCACAGAAATGGAGATCACACGGAGGGTTATCAGCGTGGGAGTGGGAGGGAGAGAGAGGGGGAAAAGGTACAGGGAATAAGAAGCATAAATAGTAGGTAGAAGATAGACAGGGGGAGGTTAAGAATAGTATAGGAAATGTAGAAGCCAAAGAACTTATATGTAAGACCCATTGACATGAACTAAAGGGGGGGAATGCAGGTGGGAGGGGGTGCTCAGGGTGGAGGGGAAATAAAGAGGGGAAAATGGGACAACTCTAATAGTATAATCAATAAAATATATTAAAGAAAAGAAATTTATTGTCCTAGAGTTCTGGAGACTAGAATTCCAAAATCAAGGTGTTGCAGGACCATTTTCTCTCTGAAGGCTCTTGGGGAGGAAACTTCTCTTGCCTCTTCTAGCTTCTGAAGTTTGCCAACAATCCTGGAGTTCATTGGTTTATAAAGGTAATACTCCATCCAATCTCAGCCTCTCTTGTCATGTGGCTGTCTTCTCCCTGTGTGTCTCTCAGTGTCTGTGTCTCCCCTTCTTACAAGGACACTAGTCATATTGGATAAGGTACTACCCTTAATGACCTCATCTTGGGCTGATTACATCTTCAAAGATCTTATTTCCAAAGGCGGTCACATTCACAAGTTTGGGGATTAGGATTCAACAAATCTTTTTAGGGACATAATTCAACCCCTAACACCAGGTGACTTGACTAACTTCTGGTTAAATGAATGCGATGGAAATATGCAGGAGCTCCCATAGACCTTTCTTAGGGGGGTTTCCTTTGATCTCTCTCTCTCTGTGTCTCTTTCTCTGTCCTGCTGCCTAGAATTTGGATTCTGATTTTAAAGCCAAACAAGGTAGAGGAGCCTGGGTGTGACACAGTGTGGAGTATATTCCCAGCCCTGGACAGCTGACCTGGACTTTTACTTTAGAGAGAAATAAATTGCCAAGTGTATAAAATTCCTTATTGTGGGGTCTCTATCCCTTGTAGCAGAACCCAGTTCTAACTACTATACTTCATGCTGTCCTGGACTTGAGGCTGCTTTGTGAGATTTGCTTTCTCCTTGGAGTTACCAAGGGGAAGTGGGCACAGGTCCTTTTGCTTTTAAATCTTCAGACTAATGTGAGGATTCTATCCTGCATATCCTTTTTCAGGGACAGTCACTGGCACCTAATCTCTCTTCACTTCTGACTTATCTCTCCATTCTTCAATTCAGAGGGTCTTAATTTCTCCTAGGGCAAGAAAATAATTATTCTCTTCCATTCATCCAAATCTATGACTTCTGCCATAAACTGCCTGCCCTGAGTCCTCTAGGACTTTGACTTTTGAGATTCAAAACACTTATCTCCCTTTCTGTTGTCTCAAAGATGTAGTCTGAAAGTCAGAAATCCAGAACGGACATTCTTGTGTTGCTTGCATGCCCTTTCTCTGTGACTGTGAGCCCAGGTTGCTGTAGCTGATGCGTGAATAGGGGAAATGTCACAAGGGACCATAAATGACCAGGAATGAGCATTCACCAAAATGTAGTGTCAGAAAATGCCAATGCTGTAAAAGGTCTTTAAGAATATCCTCTGGAAGAAGAGTTCTGTGTTCAAATGGGTTTGAGAAACACTCAGAATATTTAATATGCTGATATGCACTGTGAGGTAGATAGACTGCAATATACCCTAAATTAGTTTTCTACACAGACCATTTACCAACGCATCAAAGCACAGGAGGGTTCTGTCTTCCAAAATGCATTTCTAGAGAGCTTCCGGCCAAGATGGAGGCGTAGGTAGACACACTGTGCCGCCTCTCACAACCAAAAGAAGGACAACAACAAATTTTAAAACAAAAAACAACCAGAACTAACAGAAAATCAAACCGTATGGAAGTCCGACAACCAAGAAACTAAGAAACTTACATCCAGACTGGTAGGAGGGGCGGAGAGGACTCACGCGGCGGGGCGGTGGCTGGCGGATCCGGGAAAGGCGCGGCTGGCCGGGAGAGGTGGCGGCTGCGGACCGGGCGTCCCACTCCCTTGTGAGGATAGACGGGGAGGAACGGCTCGGGAGCCGGACGGACCCTGCAACCCAGAGTTCCGGCTCGGGGAGGTGAAGCCTCAGAGCCTCTGATTGGGAACTCCTGTGGGGGTTGAGGCAGCGGCAGCGGGAGAAACTCCCGGCCTCCCGAGAGAGCTCATTGGAGAGATCCATGGGGTCCTGGAGCGTACACAGCCCTCCCACCGGGGATCAGCACCGGAGCCAGCACCAGGGGGGCCCCGTTGGACTGTGGGTAGTGCGGAGGGTGACTGGTGGCCGGCGGGGAGCGGAGCGGCTGCCATTGTTCCCTCTCGGACCCCTCCCCCACAAACAGCGTCACAACGCAGCGACGTGGCCGC
>VMDR010037723.1:0-10150 GCA_007922815.1 Macrotus californicus | reverse complement strand
TCATCTGCAAAATGAGTTAATCTTTCTGTTTTTTTTTGTCTTGGTTTGTTTGTACAATCAGGTTAGAAGAGTTAGATTGGTTTACATTATTTAAATTGTTTTCTTCAAATGTCAGTTAACAAATTTCCATTTGAAAGAAAATTTTACAGAATAGAATATGTAGAAAGATGAAAGTTGTCTTTACTGAATAACATGATGTTTATTGTTTATTCTGGGAAAAAAATTCTCCATTTGGTCATTAAAACCACGGGATGGTTTTGATGATCATGGTGGTGGTAGTAGCCTTGGTTGCGATGCTGTAGTGGAGAAACCACATACCTGACCAGAAAACCATTTCTGTAGTATAGAAGCTTTGATTCTTTAATTTTACTGTTTTTCTCTTATAAAGTAGATCCCTCTGCTACCCTTCAAATAAAAGTCTACATTTAATGTAATGTCCGTCAGTAGGTCATACAGGGATTTAAGTAGGGACAAAAACCACAACTGAAACAGCAAGAAAAGCAATAATAAATAAGATTTTGTATCCTTTGTTTTATTGTAGCTTAGAAAGATAATAATGGCAACAAATCTGCCTTTCTATGTGATGGTTCCACTACTGCCATCAAAACAACCAAATCAACAGGCTCAACATTTGTATTCTGTGGTCAAACAACTTGGATCTGCCATTCACTGTTACTTTGGACAATTGCTTAACTTCTTCCATGCCTCAGTTTACATATCTGTAAAATGGGGATAATAGTAGTAGTAGTAGCTACTGCACAGGGTCTTTAAAAGGTTTTCATGAAGTAAAATATATGATGTACTTAGTGCCTTACTCTAAGCAGTAGCACAAAGTAAACACAGAATATAATTATTTGCTCTTTTTTGTTATATTTGTTGAGATTTAGGTACTGTGCTTCATCAATCTAAAGCTAGTTAAAAGTACCACCTGGTATTAGTCATTACAAAAAACATAAAATATAAAGTCAAATAGTTATTTATCTCCAAGGGCTGTTTCCTGCCTGGGATGCCACTTGGTGTAAGATGACACTATTATTAAACTCATCCCACTAGAGAGACTTAACTGAACAATATATGGATGAATGATTTATCATTAGTCAATCACATTACTAGAGAGAGCCTTGAAACTATGCAGTAAGTGATTATTGCCTCGATGTGTGGGATAGTCTTAAAAACAATCAAAAACCAAGTAAAAGAAATTTCAATTGGGACTTTGAAATAGAACCAGAGTCCTGTGCCAATTAGAAAACCTCAGATTCTCTGACTGTTAGTTATGTCCAATGGGCATGTTCATTTCCATTATGCTGAGGAAATAATGAATAATAGTCACACACAGGTTGATATGTAATGAACTGCATAGAAAGCAATATAAAAGTTGACAGAAATCTGAATAAATGCTATGCTCTAAACACGTTGTTTGATGAGCCAATGATGTCAGAGACACTACCTGAATCTACCAATTAATTACTGTTGTCAAATACTTCCCAGTGTTCACCTTTCCTAGGTAAATTTCCCAAACAATTTCTCTAAATAGAGTTAGACATGGACACCTATCTTTATTTTTATATAAACTATGACCTAATTTACCTTCCATCATATTTTTCTGACTGTGATGAATGTTCATGATCAATATTTGAAATCCTAAAACTTAAAGAATATCTTGCATGTTCTAGGCTGAGAAAAGAACAAAAGAGTTGCTGATTTTAAAATCTACTCTAATTGTCCTTTTCAACGTCTGTAATAGTTGAATTAAAATGTTGGATTTTTCCAGCTAAGATGGAGGTATAGGTAAATACACTTTGCCTCCTCACACAACTAAAAGAAGGACAACAAATTTAAAGACAAAAATAACCAAAACTGCCAGGAAATCAAACTGTATAGAAATCTGACAACCAAGGTGTTAAAGAAGAAACATTCATCTAGACCAGTAGGAAGGGCAGACAGGCAGCTGGGGTGGAGGGGCCTGGGGTGGGAAAGGTGGCTGCTGGCAGACCAGGCAAAGCTGGGGCTGGCAGAGGGGGCATTTGCATGGGGAAAAATGAGAGGAACCACTCGGGAGCTAGACAGACTGTGCAACCCAGGGTTCTAGAATGGGGAAATAGAGTCTCAAAACCTCTGACTGAAAAAAACCCGACGGGGTTGCAGCAGTGAGAGAAACTCCCAGCCTCACAGGAGAGTTCACTGGAGAGACCCACAGGATCCTAGAATGTACACAAACCCACCCACATGGGAATCAGCACCAGAAGGGCCCAATTTGCTTGTGGGTAATGGGGGAAGTTACTGAAAGCAGGAGGAGAGCTAAGCAAGTGGCATTGTTACTCTCAGACCCCTCCCCCACATACAGCACCACAACACAGTGATGTGGGTTGTCCCACCCTTGTGAATACCTAAGGCTCTGCCCCTTACTATGTAACAGACATGCTGAGACAAAGAAATATGTCCCAAATGAAAGGACAGACCAAAGCTCCAGAAAAAATACAACTAAGCGATGATGAGATAGCCAACCTATTGAATGCAGAGTTCAAAACACTTGTAATCAGGATACTCACAGAAATGGTGGAGTATGGTCACAAAATAGAGGAAAAAGTGAAGGCTATGAAAAGCAAAATAAAGAAAAATGTACAGAGAATCAACAGTGAAGAGAAGGAAACCGGGACTCAAATCAGCAGTTTGGATCAGAAGGAAGAAATAAATATTCAAGCAGATCAGAATGAAGAAACAAGAATTCAAAAAAATGAGGAAGAGGCTTAGGAACCTCTGGGATGTCTTTAAACATTCCAACATCCGAATCTTAGGGGTGCAGGAAGGAGAAGAAGAAGAGGAAGAAACTGAAAACGTATTGGAACAAATAGTGAAGGAAAATTTTCCCAATCTGGTGAAGGAAATAGACTTCCAGGGAGTCCAGGAAGCTCAGACAGTCCCAAAAAAGTTGAACCCAAGGAAGCACACACCAAGATACATCATAATTACATAACCCAAGATTAAAGATAAGGAGAGAATCTTAAAAGCAGCAAGAGAAAAGGAGACAGTTACCTACAAAGGAGTTCCCATAAGACTATCAGCTGATTTCTCAAAAGAAACCTTGCAGGCAAGAAGGAGCTGGAAAGAATCATTTGAAGTCATGGAAGGCAAGGACC
This sequence comes from Macrotus californicus, assembly GCA_007922815.1. NCBI lineage: Eukaryota > Metazoa > Chordata > Mammalia > Chiroptera > Phyllostomidae > Macrotus > Macrotus californicus. Next base: position 7,013 of record VMDR010037723.1, on the reverse strand, counting down.
TACATCCAAGATTACTCTGTTCAGCAAAGCTTTCATTTAGAATGGAAGGGCAGATGAAGTGCTTCCCACCTAAGGTCAAGTTAAAGGAGTTCGTCATCACCAAGCCCATATTATATAAAATGTTAAAGGGACTTACCTAAGAAAAATAAGAAGATCAAAACTATGAGCAGTAAAATGACAACAAACTCACAACAACAACCAAACCTAAAAAGAAAAAAAAAACTGACTAAGCAAACAACTACAACAGGAACAGATTCACAGAAGTGTAGATCACATGGAGGGTTGTCAGCCGGGAGGTAGTGGGAGAATGGAGGAAAAAATACAGGGAATAAAAAGCATAAATAGTAGGTAAAAAATAGACAGGGGGAGCTTAAGAATAGTATGGGAAATGGAGAAGCCAAAGGACTTATATGTACGACCCATGGACATGAACTAAGATGGGGGAATGTGGGTGGGAAGGGGTGTGAAGGGTGGAGGGGAATAAAGGAGAGAAAAAAAAGAGACAGCTGTAATAACATAATTGATAACATATATTAAAAAGTGTTGGAGGTTTCTTTTTATCTCCTTACTAATTTTTCATCATATCTTACAGGGCAATAATTTCTTGACTTTAGGATTTACTAGACCCCTAAAATGCCCCCCTGCCATAAATTTGGAAAACCAACATTTTTTTATCTTACTTTGGACCAGTGGAACCCTGTCTCTAACAAGCACTGGTCTGTAGAACAGTACTCAGCCTTGTTCCAGGGAATTAATACAAAACTACAGCCATCCTGAGCATGTGATGAACTTGAAGTCACCCTAGGAATAAGGCCTTGTTCTTGCTGAACCAAGAGAAAAAAGTACAAAACTGCATGTGAACCCCAAAACCAAACAAAAAGTCTGCACCTTTCTGAGCCTTTGATCTCAAAACAGCTAACATTAACCAATTGACAAACTATAAATTCTTAGTGGTTTTCATAACTTGTACCACATCCTCCCATTCCCAGGAGGCCCCAGACATATTGATGAAAGAGAAAATGTCTAATTGTTTTGGGAGACCAATATTCTAGGACATTCGGATGACCCATGCAGAGATATTTTCTGGAGACATTCAGGCACAGACTCCATTTTCCACCCCAGTTAGCTTTGCTGGTTCTGAGCTTGGTTCATGAACCAGGAAATCCTGATACATTTTTAAAACCCTTTAACCAGAAGCTCTTATATTACTATGTCAATAATGAAATGTAAACTTTAAGTATAAAAGAGAAAGGAAGTATAAAAAATCAGCTTCTTTCACAACTCCAGAAAGATCTTAACAGTCCAGGAATGTTACAATCATAAAGAATCCATGAGCCATGAGTGAGTGTGGAGAGCAAGACTAATAAAATGGCATTGGTCCAACTGAGATGGTATAAAGTATATAAAACAAAGAGGAGTCACTCATGTCAACTAAAATGGCTGTCATTCGGCCATGACACTTTGGTTCAAGAGGAAAATTACTTAAGTCAGAGTAAACACATCTGGAAAGGAGACACACTTAAGATATCTGCACACATGGTCAGAGCAGCCATGTCTGCAGAGCAGGACCACCCATAGATAGGCTCCTGGGGAAATTTCGCACTTGCATCAGGGGTGCCAAGACATTTATCGAAAGGACCCAGAGGGTGGAGTACATCTCATTCAAGGTATAACTGAGGCAGGCTCCAGACCACTGCTGAGATAGCCGAGCTCCACACACGACTGCTGCTCCATACCACACTGATCTCCCTTGGCATTGACCACTGGAGGCTCTGTCCTGCTGGACTGAGGACTTCGTCTGCCCTGCTGCCTGCCTGGCTCCGGAGATCCTTCCTTGCAAGATGCTGACAACTCCCTGGACCATCATGCTCTCTCCTGGACTTGCAGGCTGAGACTTTGGGACTCAGGTTCGTTATGCCCCATTGATTGCTGTGTGTGTGTGTGTGTGTGTGTGTGTGTGTGTTATATTTCTCTTAGATTGTTAGAGTGTGAGTATAATATTAATGTGTATTAATGTTCTACTTTGAGTGAAACTGCATTCAATAAAATTGAATGAACAGCACAGTTACTGTGACTCTGTTTATTCCTTGGGGTCAGGCTGCTCAGTAGGCAGCTAGCTGAGCAGTTGTCTGTCTGACTTACAGGAAAAAGTGTATCATGAACAGACATTCATGACAGCGAGAGAAAAACCTTACTAAAAAGATGCCACCAGTTTCTGCTCTGTACAGGTACGTCACTTTTTTTGTCCTGGGCCAGGATTAGAGACAGGGAAGAGGGTGAGAGAGAATGTATGTGTGGTGTTTCTCCTGTCAATTCATTACCCAATCTGGTACACTGCACAGACGCCTATTTAGCTCTTGACTGACTGGTACCTTCATTGGCAAACCACAAAGTTCTGTGACCATTCTGCAAAGCGCAGAGGAAACAGGGTTTTACCACTATGGATCACCATCCAGCTGTTAGATTGCAGGTGGATTCTTATTTTCAGCAGAAAATTTAATAATGTGGGACTATATCATCCAATTAATTACAATCTGATCTAAACAAACGTGCATAACTCCTCACCTCCACTTTAACCTGAGGGCTAGGAAGAAATAAAGCAAATACTGGAATAGTTGAGCTCAGGGTTATCTGATCCGACAGTGTTATAACAACAGCTACATGATTTAATTACCCTGTATCTACACCCCTGTACACTGAGCAATTTGAACAGAAAATAGCCAACAAAATGTAATAACTATATTTATGGATGACAAGAAAAGGTGATGTCTATAACATAGTCTCCAACACATGCAATCATTTTACCTTTTTTTTAAATTTCTTTTTAGAGTGGGGAAGGGAGGGAGAAATTGAGGGAGAGAAACATCAATGTGTTTCTCGTACACCCCCTACTGGAGACCTGGTCTGCAACCCAGGCACGTGCCCTGACTGGGAATCACACTGGTGACCTTTCGGCTCACACGCCGGCACTTAATCCACTGAGCCACACCAGCCAGGGCTGCAACCATTTTAACTTTCTACTCACAAGAAATAGCCTATTGTATTTGGAACTTAGGACAGAGTTTGAGAAATGTAACACTTATTTAAATCTGGCAGTTGAATTAAGTGCTTTTAGTTTCGTGGTCTCTTCAAGAAGCATCTATTTTAAATGATTCTTTTTGAACTTTTAACATAATTGGAATTGCAAGGGTGTCATACAAAGTAATAATGGAAAAGGAAGACTCTATATGGAACAAATCTTTTGTAAGAGAAACTTGCTGAGTCAAAAGAGATGAAAAGCAATGATGAACAGAAAGGAAATAGAGTTAAATTACATTGTTGAGCTATTCACCAGGCACTAAACTCAGTGCCAAGTTATTTCACTCAGTCCTCAAAAATACCATGATTGGTTATTATCCTCTGCATTGTCACAGATGAGAAAGTCGATTTTAAAAACTAAGGTCACTTGTCCAAGTTCACACAGTTGGTAAGTGGTAGAGTGAAGTTTTGAACCCAAATTTTTACATGGTTTTTACAATGCATACTTGGCTTATTCTAGTGTAGTTAGGAATTTGAGGGCTGCTTACCATATCTGAATTTCCTCCTCTGTCCTTTTCATCTACCCAAATTGCTTTCATGGTGCACCTGGAGAAACACCCTTTTAATAAACATTTCCTTGATGCTCCTAGGTTCCAATGTCTTCTTTCTTGTGTGAAATCCCATAGCATTCATTTACTTACTCTACCACTAACGCATCCCATATCACACGGTACCTGGTCAACATCTACACATGACTTATCGTCTTAATTAAATTATTCTCTTGAGAGTAGAGACCATGTCTTAAAGATCTTTGGGTTCCTCATTTTTGAGGGATGCAAAATAAATTTCTTCTTCCTCACCAACTTTGAGCAATTAGTGGTTGCTGCGTAGAATGTTATTGTGAAAACATTGTACAGTCTGTTTCTTATCTCAGTAAAAAAACAATTCTTTGACTGATTGGTGATGGTATCATGGGTGCTCTTGGGAATGTGAGAAGTGGGTGTTTAAGGATGAGCAGAAAATGATAGCACCCATATATGTGTTTGCTTAACCTGTCCTTGTACTTCAAATAGAACCATGTGCAATTTAGATTGATGTTTTAAATGAAACTAATTCAGCTATATGAAGATGATTTGTTTACAATTTACATCAAAATTATAAGCTGTTAATTAAAGTAATATTTAAGTCAAGTCAAACATGCAGAGGAAATGAAGGTTTTTCATTTTGTTCTAATGAATTTCTATCCACAAATAATACATGGGGTTGGTACCCTAGTGGTGAGGAGAAAGAAATGAACTCTCCAATCCAGACTAAAGCTACAGACTTAGAATTAACTCTGTATGGTGTTCATTTTCTCCAGATTAAAATTCCCAGTGTCTCTAATATTCTTTTCCTCCCTCTTCCTCTCTGAGGAATCTGCATGAGTAGGAAATAGTAGCACAAATGTCCTTGTTGGCATTGTGGTCTGATGGCACTAACGGAAATTACTTGATGCTAATCCTCAGGTATGTGCTCCCTGTTGCTCATGGTTCTAAAGGGCTCTGGCCTTTGTTGACCTTGCCCTCATGAGCCCTGCTGGCCTCCTTTGTTCTAGCTTACAGCTGGTGATTCAAGATTCAGTCTTTTGGCTCAAGAAACACTCAGAGAAGCACCAGCCATCTAACTGTTATCAACTCCATTTGATTTCAGTTCTTCATGCCTGGGTCTATAGTTGCTACTCCATAGGGCCCCAGGTTGAGCTGTCCATTCCAGCCTATCCTGTTGGGATCACCTTACCCCTTGCAATATCTCTCGACTCTCAGCCCAGGATTAGTAAACTTCAGGGTATGTATGTGGTCAATAGTACACCCAACCTTAATGTGTGTAGTCTCCTCCCAGAGACCTAATCAAGCTCTAGGTTGGAGTCTCTAACTTTCTTAAGGCTCCTAAATTTAGTGAGCCCTGAGTTTAACCCTAACCAAGGCTCCAATGGAAACTGGAACACAAATACTTTGGCATCTTCTTTTCTTTCCAACTTTCTTCATGCAAATACCTGGACCAGCCTTGGGAGTGAGAGCTTTCTTCTACTTCCCTTCTGTCTTATCTTCCTCTTATCGGAGGAGACCTGTCATAGAAGGAAGGAGTGTCTTCCTTACACTATTGGAGAAAACAATGAAGAGAATCCTTCAAATCTAGCCTTAACATGCTAAAGAAGGCTATAACGGATTTTGGAAAATCTTTTTCAATGTTATGGTAAGATTTGGAAGGCTAATGTGTGATATAACTTTATTTTGCATGCCAGATGGTGAATATTAACTATGTCTTTCTCTTTGTATTCCAGGTTATCAGTTCCAAATATCATCCCAGGCAACATCTGCACCTCAGGGAATGAGGGCAGAAGTCTTATACTCAAAAAGGCAAAAGAGAAAAGCACATTAACATTTTCAAACTACATTATCATTATATCTCAATGTCAGTAATGCACAAAATAACTAGTGCTTGATGTTTCTGTTGCTCAAAAACCTAGGTCAACACTCTGATTCCCTAAATAATCAGTTTGCTTCAGTAATTTATTCTTACAGACTCAACTCTAACTTTATTCTATAGCAGTCATTCTATAATTGCTTATTACTAGTCATAAAAAGAAAGACAAACTATTATGGGTAAGTAGCACAAATTTTCATCACAATTAAAATTATAATTGTAAAACATATGCCTTCATGATGTGAATCATTAGTACCATCTTTATAATGTTTGATTGAATCAATTTAAGTTTTCATATTCTGAGCCCATAAAATAATAGGTAGTATTGCTATTTAAGAGCATAGTGATCTCAGTTCTTCTTCCCACTCCTAATTTAGGCCTACTGTTGAAGTTATATAAAACTGTGTTTCCAAATAAATTAGTTTTTCTGATTTTTATTCATGTACTATTTCCAGAGGTAAAAAAAAATAGTGTTCAAATAAACCTAAACAGATTTTTCAAGAACCTGAGCTAAAAACTTTCATCAACTTGTAAATAATATCTGGATCTTTAAGTAAACAAATAGCCAGCCCAGTCATGTTTCTAAGTTTCGTTGTTAACCAAACTGGCTTTGGATTCAGTGACTGTCCAGTCAGTGAATGGATGCCTATTTATGGCTGACTTCAAATTAGAAGGCACATATTGTCCCTCACGTAGGAAACAACCCAGAGATTTACTCATTCACTCCATCCAACGAGTGCAGGGTCAGACACTGTGCTTAATTCAATCTGTTTTAAGCAATGAAAAAAGGTAAGGGTACTGGGATTCTGACTGTTCCAGTGACAGAGAAAAAGGAAATAAACTTACACCCTCACAGTAGACAACTAGAAAACTGGACAGATATATTTCAAAATTATACTCAGTATTTAGACAAACAGGCAAGATGAGATGCTGATCCTTGAAAAAAGGAGAATAAATAAGGTGGCCCCTACAATCTTCCCAACTTTCTACCTGATGGTACCATATAGGGTATGGTGCTGAGTCCTGAGACCTGAGTGCAGTGAGGCTGAGTGGCTGCAATTTGAAGAATAGAATTTTAGAGAGAAAAGCACTATAGAGCAGTGATTTTCAACCTTTTTCATCTCATGACACACATAAATTAACTAAAATTCTTTGGCACATCAAAATACATATTTTTTGCTGATCTGACAAAAAAGGTATAATTTTGATTCATTCATACCAGAAGACTATTGTTGTATTGACTGTTGTCATTTTTTAGTTGACAATCTAAGGGAAAAGAGGTCAGTGCCCCTGACTAAATAGTCAGGTATTGCCTGTTTTAAAATTTCTAGCAGCATTCGGCTTAAAAATTGCTGCTATAGAGCTAGAGCTCCAGAAATACACATAGGAAACTCCTCAAAATCCTACATATCAGTGCAAGTAACAACTGTGAGCTGAGATTTGAATAAGAGCTCATATGGGGCTGAAAGACATTGGCATTTTGACTAGAGTCCTTAAACACCTGGAGGAACTCCAGAAAGAAAATGAGTTAG
>VMDR010037722.1:0-10152 GCA_007922815.1 Macrotus californicus | reverse complement strand
GCAGGGTATATTTGTTCCTGTTAAATAAATTTTTTACTTGTTAAATCATTTCTAATGAAAACATGGCTGGCATAATAAATGGCTCACCCAGACTCTACTACTATTGTATTTCTGTGAATTTCAGTATGCATTTAAACACCCTGGTTTCTTTCTTTTTCAAATAAATTGCTAGACTAGATTGTCACCAGGATTTTCAAATTTAAATTTCTAAAAAATCTAAATCAAGTTTTCTATTGCACATATTTAATTATGTAGAAATTGCATATGAGAAATTTAGGTCAGAGGAGGAAGAATTCCATTAGGAAAGTCAGGTGATTACTGATTTCAGAGGACTGAAATGGAACTCGGGCTATAAACCGAACAGATAGACTGAACCCCTGTTATACAGACCACCTGTGATTAACGTCATCTCTGCCCCAAGTCTGTCCACCATTTCCACCACGTGCAAGGCATTTCTCACCATGATGGCCTTTTAGGTCTTTGTGAACTTTATTTGGTACGTTATTCTTCCTTTAACCACCTTTTTCTCTTGCTATAGTCATACCTCAGAAACTCTAATTTTTAAGCTGCTTTGCCCTGAAATCCTAACAAACATCATGCTTGCCCAACACCATCTTCAATCTTGTTATTTTCCATCTGAGTTATTACTAGAGCAACTGTTGTGCTTATTATCTTGTTTCCTACTCTATTACCTCATTGGGATTTTTCCCCTCCATGATGTATGCCAAAACTATCCAGGGAAACCGAAAGCCTGGAAGAATGTAATGTTGACTTTTTCATGTCTGCACTTAGATTGCTGAGCTTTGATGGTTAAGCATCTTGGTATCCTACAGGATGATAGAACTGGTCATTTATAATCACCAGCCTCTGTAAGAATTTGACTACCTGTTCAATCAATTACTTAAAATTTTTTTCAGCTTTGTGAAACTTCCTGTTTTTCTCATCACACTGTCTTCAGCAGAAACTCAAAATTTCTCTTAGAAAGGAAAGAGGAAATATCAGTGAAGAATTATCTCAAATTCCCACTACCAATCTACAAACAACCTTTCTATTCTTTGCTTTTGGTTACAGTACTGGAGTTTTCACTCCTCCTGTTTAAAATCAATGTATAAGTTGTCCTTTATCTATTTCATTCCTCTTCCCTTTGTTATCCAGTATCTTCAACTTTTTCAACTGTACAATGTCTGCCCACATGTATTTATACATATTAAAAATGTTTCAACATGAACAAAAACGTCCTTTCTTGAAGACACATCCAACTCTACAATTCTAGTTGCTACCTTTTACAATACCTCTAAAAATGTTTCCAAAACATTTCATCATCTCTCATTTGTACACCTACAAGTCAATGGAAACAACCTTGGCAAATGGCACCAATGACTTACCAGTCACTTTAATCAGCCACTACTTCTTGTGTAACCTCTCAGTATCCCTCTGCTCGCATGACACTCTCACTGAACACTATCTCCTCTTCAAATATGACCTCACTTTCTCCAAATATCTTTCTACTTTTTAAATTTCTTCCAGTGGTCTATACCCTCTTTAAATATCAGATTTCTTCATGCCTTCTTCCCACTCTTCCTTCTATTTTTTTTTCAATCATCACGCCAGGATATGTTTTTACTGATTTTAGAAAGAGAGGAAAGGTGAAAGAGAGAGAACTATCAATTGGTCACCTCCTGCATATGCCCTGACCAAGGATCAAACCCCCAACCTAGATATGTGCCCTGATGGGGGATCAATCTTGCAACCTTTTGGTGCACAGGATGATGCTCCAACCAACTGAGCCACTCAGCCAGGGCTCAACTCTATTTTCAACTTATTCTTCCCCTGCTGTATCATTCTGGCTTGCCAAAGCCTGCAGCTATGTAATTCTAATATATTTTTTGAGCTTCAAATGTATCTGTTATCTATCTATGTACCTATCAATCAATCTATTTATCTACCATCTATTATCTATCTATGTCACAATTTAAACTAAAAGAAAAAAACCATCTATCAACCAGACCTGTTGTCCATTTCCCTCAAGTTCCCCAATGTGTCAACTTCTAGATAGCTCTCTTGTTCTCTCTAACCTCTTAATCACTCCTTGCCATAAGGAGTTATCTGATTGATTTTTGAAAAAAGAACAGAGCCTACTTAGCCACTTCTTTCTCTCTTATATTGTGTCTATTCCTTCAGTGTGCTGTCTTTCTATGTAGTCTTATTAGAGCAACTCAATTGCTCTAGTCAGAAAGTTGTAAGTTAATTTTGTCTTCCCTTCTCTTACTCCCTTCATTCCTCCATCTCCAGCTAGCCCTCTATGGCTCCAAACTTGCTGTCACCCTCCTACATCTGCCTTCCTAGCTGTCTCTTCTGGCTACTGCAATGGCATTCTAACTGGTATTTCCTATCACTTTTGCATCCAGTACAGCTCCAATTCATCTTTTTAAATGCATAGTTATTAATGTCACCATCCATATAAAATATTTTAATATTAATAGCTATCTGTAGGAAAAAATCCAAACTTTTTAATTTTGCTAAAATTGATGTATTATTCGATTCCTGCATTTGCCTGTCTTACTGGCTACCTACCAGCTTGCTTTTTGAGTATCAGTAGTAGAATCCTTCTCTAAATTATTTAATGTGTTATGTATTTTTACCAACTCAGGATTTTTATCTAGATAAGGTCTACTATCCTTTGAGATTTCAATTCTCAGTTTAACAGTCAATTCCTATGGAAGTTTTCTATCAATTGCCAAAAGAGATAAAGTAAACCTGTTGTGTGCTTTACTGCATTCTGCATTATTCATAGAATATAATGGCAACTGTAGACTTTTTTAGTGCCACGTTGGACTCACCAACATATTGAGCTGCTCAGTAGGTATTTGCTTAATAAATGGGTTGCTAAAACAGAAGAAGTTAACAAAAAACTATGGTGTGAGGAAAGCCAGGAATGAGAGCATGGGGTGGGGATGGTTATTTTACATTTGGTAGAATGTAGGTAAGAGGACAATTACGAATATCAGTGGGCTTCAAAAACATAAAATTTACTTTCATGATATGGATAAAAAAGGGGCTGTATACAAGTTTAATGACCAAAGGTAACCTTACATGGTAATCTGACCATAAATTCCTAACAGGACGGGTCATTGTGGGTAGTCATGCCACAGGCCTATAATAGGTTTACCTTTGCGCTAAGCAAGCTCCATCTATTGTTTTTGTGTCAGGGTCAATGCACCTTTGAAATACCAGAAGTAATCTTTTCCAGACCCCTCAAAGGCATAACTACACTCAATGAACACATGATCTTGTTAATTATCCTATGGTCTAATCACAGAGATTTCCCCACCTAGTTGCTTTGCTTTCTCCAAAGCTTCATATAATCTTCCTCACGTTCCTGTCTTAATTCCCAATGTAGAAAAGGACTACAAAACTGTTTTTCTCCAGAGTGTTTGAAATCTTGCTTCCCATCAGATCATCAATTGGGCTCAAATAAACTCTTAAAACAGTTCCTGCAGGTTTGGTCATTCTTACATGGACAGTTATTACTAAAGTATTTCAATGATGTAAAATCATGTTATTTTCCTTTAAGATTACTGAAGTTATAAAATTAAATATAATAATAATATACTACTATTACATAATAAAATAGTGATCTGAAGTACCATATTTGACTCAATGGAATAACTATTATGTATGAGGTCTGTCTGGAAAAAGTCTAACCATTGTTAACATAACGACTGCAGTTTGTGTGACATCAATGTAACCTGGCAGGAAGGAGAGCAGGCAGGAATGTGTATGTGTGAACAAGAAGGACTTCACTGTACTAGTCCGTGGGGGCAGTAGATGCCATTGAATGAGCATGTGTACTGTGTGGCCATTGTATTCAAAATGACTGAGTGAGTAGAGCAAAGAATCTGCATCAGATTTTGCATTAGGCTTGAATATTCCTCTGTAGAAATTATTTGGATGATTCAGAAGGCCATAGCTATGTGCAACTGGTGATTGGCAGCTTTATCTTGACAATGCCCCCACTCATGCATCACATCTGCAGTTTTTGTGAATATCAAATCACCTAAATGACTCAGCCCCTCTACAGCCCAGATTTGGTGCCCTGAGACTTCTGGCTTTTCCCAAAACTAAAATCACCTTTGAAAGGGGAGAGATTTCAGACAGTCAGTGAGATTCAGGAAAATACAATGTGGCAGCTGATGCAGATTAGGAGAACTGTGTGAGGTTCCAAGGTGCCTGCTTTGAAGGGGACTGAGGTGTCATGTCATATGTACAATGTTTCTTGTATATCTCCTTCCATAAATATCTCTATTTTTCATAGTACATTGCTGGATACTTTCTGCACAGATGTCATTGTACATTATATAAAAGTGACTATTTGTAGCCAGGTCTGAAAAATAACCTGAGCTCTAAGGAAGAACAGAGAGCAAATTAATACACTGCTTTTTGTATTTACTTTTAAAGCGCTATAATATCAGTGTAAATATCGATTTCCCCTTTCTCATGCATTGTCAATGTATCCAAGCACTGATAGGTATCACTGCTATAAAAGACAACCATGTAAATGTCTTTTATTTTACTTTGTCAATCCACTCAAGCAGAATATCTCAAACACAGAATAGATTAAAGTAGAACATTTTGGCTATCTTCTCTACTTCATTTTACATTTACTTGTCTTTCCTTGTATGTTCCTAAGGCTTTCTTATCTCATGAATAATCATTACTACCACTACCACTGTGACTACTACTGTCTAGCTGCCTGCCTCAATGAAAGCCAACTCGTGAGACAAGTGCTTGTGAGAAGGCAAGTGGTTTATTCAGATGCCAACAATCTGAGAAGATGGGGAATTCTTGCCTGGAAGCCCATCTTTTTATCTCAGTGGTGGCAGACATTTTTATATGCAGAGAGAGAAAAAATAGAACAAAGAGATCAAGGGGAAGGGTTTGGAAAGTCTCTATGTGGAGACCAGCATAGTCCATTATCATAAGGACCTCAAAGTGATGATCTGGTGTGCATCATCCTGATTTTTGTCATCCTAGTTTTATGGTTGAAGATCAGCAAATCTCCTGGAGCTGATATGACTGAAGGTAGGAGTCTGTATCTTTTGAAATTAGTTCCTAGGTTTCTTATACAAACATGCTGTTTATCTACAAGCTACATTATAATCAGTCAGCACTTACAGAAACAATGTCAAAAAATGGTGGGGTGGGTTACAATTACCCACTCTCATAATTCCCCACTGTTACACTACTGCTACTGTTACTGATAACACATGTGATTTTTGAACACTTATAAGCTCAGTGCCTTTCTACAGAAATTTAAGAGGTAGGTCTTGGGGCACTATTATTAACCCCCTTTCATGTACGAGGAAAGTGAAATGGGACATTATGTAATTTGACCAAGACCTCACAGCCAGTAAGAGGCAGCAGTGGTTTACATACTCAATTGTAGGCTGCAGAGCCCATGCTCTTTAGCACTATGTTATAATTTTCAGACAACTATAACACTAACTATACTGACATCTGATACTTATTCTGACATTTCCAGAATCAGTCCTGATTGGTCTATAGCAGTAGCTGAGCTCTGTGTAACAGGGAGAACACTTGACTTGGATTGAAACCAACCTACAGATCCAAGTACAAAATACAAATCCATCCTACTCTCTGGCTTCAGAGCCCGTGAGCTTCTCTGAGGCTTTCTCCTTTTCTAAAAAGAGGGAATGTAATATCAAGTCTATCTAACACACTCCTTTATCTTCAAATGACAATGAGAGGATTAATATAAAATTTTTGGTAAATCACTATACAAGTTTAAGCAATATTAAGGTATTTTATTTGCACTAGCATTTTTCTGTTATAATGCAGAGTGAGACCTGGGATAAACACCTGTTTGAGACATAACTTGTAACCTTGTGATTATTCATTACCCAGTCAATCACAATTTCAACAAGGGTTAAATGGAAATAAAAATCACTAATGTTCGATGTTACAGTATTTTAGGTTTCTGTAAGATGGCATGTGTATGGTATGATGCATGTTAATTCCCCAGGAAATGTGAGTTCTCCGATGCCTTTCTTCAGTGCCCTAGGTAGTAGGATTCAATGATCCAAAACAAGAATTTTGTCTTCCTTTTTATATATTTTTTAGTTTTTTTCAATCCTTTCTATCTCTTAAGCCTCGGATCCTGGCTTCTTTTGGCCAAGTTACAGTTTTCTCTTTTCCAATTCTGACCAAATCAAACTGAACTGATTTTTCCCCCATGCTTCTTGCTGCTTCATTCTTCCTGATTACACAGCTCTGCCTCATCGCTGCTTTTGAACCACTGTTCCACCCTGAGTTTTTGCCCACTTGGGAAGGACTCCGCATTGCCCTCTTGTTTGTGTCTGAGCATGTATGCCAACTTAAAAGAGATGTTTATTTCTTAGGACATGAATTTTATCTTATTTTTCGTGCATGCATAGCACTGACAAAGTGTACTACTCTCCCTTGACATAATTTAGATGTTTAGAGTGTCCCCAGGTATCATTTTCCAAAACTGCAAATGACCTCACTTGCTTACTAATGTGGGTCTTTCACCTGTGGTGAGAAACTGGATGCTTCTTTCTCTGTCTATCCTTCAGTCATTGCGGTGTTAGTTACAGAACACACAGCCGTGAGCGCAGACATGCCTTGTCCTGGTGGGGCACCGCACACTCCCCTCGGCATGCCCTCCTCAAGGCTCCCGCATGCCTGCCATATTCATGCTGGAGAGCATTTCCAGCTCTTTCTACTGGTGAAAATATTTTTCTTTTTAGGAGCCCAATTTATCATCTATTCAATTAATGATTTTGATGCAATTATGAAGAAAATTCTGCCACCCTTTTTGTGGTCCAAAACTTGAAGTTTATATACATATTCCTCTGTATGCTTTGTTGTGAAGGGTGTTCAACAGGCAGCAGTTTGTCCCAGGACCTGCGTTCTGTTATAGCAGGATTTTCAACCGTTTTCATCTCATGGTGCAGGTGGATTAACTGCCACAATTCTGCGGCACACCAAAAATATATTATAGTTTTTGCCGATCTGATAAAAAAATAGGCATACTTTTGATTCTTTCACACTGGGCAGCTATTTTTTTGGTTGGTTCTTGTCAGTTTTTTATTTGAGAGTCTAAGAGAAAAGAGGTCAGTGTATCTGACTAAATAGTTAGGTACTGCAGGTTTTTAAATTCTTGTGGCACAGTGATTGACGATCGCTGTCTTTTTTTTTGTTATTCAAATACAGTTGTGTCCATTTTCACCCCATCCCCACCCCCTGCCCCACCCATCCCCACCTCCCACCCTTGAACCTATTCCCTTTGGCATTGTCCATAAAAATTGCTGTCTTACGGAACTAAAGTGAGATGTTGACTTCACTTGGTTCAGATTTTATTTTCCTCGTTGTGAGGATGGAGGTGATGACTTCCAAGCTCCATACATGTCAGACAGAAGAGTTTGTTCCCTTTCATTGGTAAGCACATTTGTTGTGTGGATGTAACTAAGTTTGTTTAACTCTTCATCTGTCGAAGGACACCTGGGCTGTTTCTAGGTTTTGGCTATTACAAGTAAATGTGCTATAAACATTCATACTTAGGTTTTTGTTTAAATGTAAGTTTTCATTTCTCTGAGGTAAATGACCAGAAGTGCAATTATTGGGTCTTATGTTGCATGTTTAGCATTCAAAACAACAACAGTAAAAAATTTGCAAACACTTTTCCAGAATAGCTGTGTTTTTTTTGTACTTAAATTTTATTGTTGACACTATTACAGGTGTCCCCACTTCTGCCCCTCCCCTTTGCCCATCTCTCCCTTCATCCCCAGCCCCCCTCACTCTGGCCATCACTACACTGTTGTCAGTGTCTATGGGTTGTTCATACATGTTCTTTGGTGAATCCCTTCACCTTCCTCCCTCCCCTCTGACAGCTGTCAGTCTGTTCCCCGTGTCCAAGATCCTGTTTCTATTTTGTTCATCAGTTTATTTTGTCCATTAGATTCCATGTATACGTGAGATCATAGCTATACCATTTTACGTTCTCAGCAGCAACGTGTGAGTGATGGAGTTTCTCCACATCCTCATGTGGATTCGGTGGTTTTACTACTTTTTTAGTCATTCTGCTATGTGTTTAGTAATGTCACAGTATAGTTTTATTTTGCATTTTCATAAAAATATTAACATCTTTTTATGTATTTGTTTGTCATCTATATATCCTCTTCAGAAATGCTTCTTTGGGTCTTTAGCCCATTTAGTAATTACATTGCTTGGTTTTTTTATTGTTCACACTAAGATTTCTTTATTTCTTGTAGATATTAGTTCCTTGTCATATGTGTTTGCGTCTCCTAGTTTAGCTTATTTTTTCATCCTATTGATAAGATTTTGCAGAGCAAAAGCTTTTAATTTTCAGGAGCTCCAATTTATCAATTTTCCTACAGTGGAATGTGTTTTTGGTGTCAGGTTGAAGAAAATTTTGCTCAGCCCATAAATTATCTATTCCTGTGTTGTCTGCTCTGGTCCAGTGACATGTATCCATACATGCCATACTGTGCTGTCTCGATTATTTTATTAACTTTTATTTATTACATTTTATACTTATTTTATATAATAAGTCTTAGTTTCAGGCAGTTACACCTTTTCCTTTATTTTTTTTGGTCAAAATTATTTATAATCTTTTTAAGTTACAAAAGTAATATATGATGGTACTTTAGTAAAATATTTCAAGTGATAGCAGATTCATGTGTTTCTTGGGAGTATAATTTGGTAACATTTAGAGAAAAATCTCCCTTTCAATCACACAGGAGGCTATATATTGGTTTCCCAGATGTGCATCCTTCCTGATGGGCTTAAGACTAATGCTTCTAGCTATACACGATGGCTCAAAGGTCCATTGTTTTACTTCTTTTAACTGAAAAGGCAGAAAGCAAAATTTGGCCCTGGGTGGAACTGTTCTCTTATTGTAGTGGTAGATTTTGACAGGACCATGTGGCTTTGCTTCCATCTCAACAACTGAAGATGGCCAGAAGCCTAATCTTTTGTGCAGAATGACTAGGGAGAAACTTGGAACAATTTTGCAAAAGCAGCCTTTTGTGCAGAGTTATTCACAGACAGAAAGAGAGGATTAGCCTTATCCCCACCTGGTTAGTTTCCCTGGTGTCAGGAAGGCTCATGTTGAGCTGTTATTGTCCACACAAATTTGGAGATAAAGTGGTTAAGCAGAAATGTCCATGAGCTATTACTTCCAGAATGGTAACTGTTCTACGCAGGAGATTCTCAGTGCTAGGAAATAGGGGATTTGTCTTTAGCTGATTTTAAGCTGGAAATGTGTTTTACTGCCTAAGGCGGGTTGAAACGACCCTCTACTGATCCGTATTCAGAACTCCTTGGCAGGAAGATTGCTTCATCAAGGGGTGCTGCATGCTAGAATAGCAGAGTTTTATGTAGTGGGTGTTGGAGGAAAGCAGCACCTTCTACGATAATAATTTGGAGAGATTTTATGGAAAAATAATGGTTTCAATAAAAGTCCAAATATATTACCTCTGCTATATCCTTTGGCTTGACAAGCAGCACATAAAAAGACAGGGGAGTATGCATTGGAGTAGAAAGTGATATAAAAGTGATATCAAGAAACTGAAATCTTAATTATTCCTGCTAAGTAATTTGTAGACAGAAATAATTAGTGGAAAAGGTACCAATAAAGTGGAATGTCATTAGCCTTCATCATTTTATCACCCATTCCTCCCTCTATTGTTTCATATAGGGAGATACTTCTCTCCTTCTATAAATCGTGAGGTCCTTCTTGTGGATAGGTTTGAACACGGTGTTCTTTCTCCTTGACCACAGGGGAGACCATGTGACCTGGTTCAGCCAACCATAGACTCCTAGCCTGTAGCCATAGCAATTTTTTTTATTATGGGCTCACATCCCAAGCTGGGTTGATCAGACTCATTTTCCAAGACTTACCGTCTGGACACTTGGAGTCAGTATGCCAGACTGTCAGGGAAAGTCAGCCTGAGAAAATGGTAAAAAGAGACCAGATTCTTTAGACTTATTTTTCCCTGCGATCAGCTATACCTTAGTTTTTCCTTCAGTTTGTTAGTCGAACTAATGTATTTTTAAAATTTTTGTGTTTTTGCTTATTCATTCATTTTT
>VMDR010037721.1:0-10160 GCA_007922815.1 Macrotus californicus | reverse complement strand
ACTGTTCTAAATGAACTCCAGTATTGAATTATGGCATGTCCTAGATCCCACACATTTCCTCTGCTTTGTCTCCAAAAAACATTGTAGAAAAGTCACCAAAAACAAGTAATTTAGAAAGACCTTCAAGAAAGATTCCTCTTTCCTTAACAATCCGTTTCAATACTTAGCAAGACTTATCAGACGTTCACTTTTTCCTTTAGTGAAAACTCCCTCCTGTAGCTACGTCCCTGTTACTAGTGTAAATGAGGGTCTATAGACTTTGACAGTTACGTAAGCGGGAAAGTGTCCAAACTCATGTTCGTTTCAAAATCATGCTCCAGAATCTCTACTGTCCAGAACATGTTCCTCTCATGTATTTAAAAATATCAGATGAAGCTTTGTGTTCAAGGAAACACAATGATGTAAAATATTTATATGTGAAATTGGCAGAGCGCTCCATACATGCGTTCATTCAAAAAACTTTTAATGCTTATGTAAGCCAAACACTGTTTTTCATTCCATGACTGTATTAACACATAGTTAATAAGATAAATTAGTCTCGAAGTTTTTTTGAAAAGATAGCAAAGAATGGTGCACATAATGTTTTCAGATTTGCAGTGGAACAGGAGAAGAAAATCAGAAATGACCAGGAAATGAATTTAAAGGCACAGGGCATTGAAAATGAAGTGTGGGCAAAATCAGATGAGAAATGAGTGGCAATCGGTGCTGTGGATAACAAGTCTCAGGGGAGTTCATTCAGTGGGTTTACATTTTGCGATTGTTTTATTTGTCTTACTTTTGGATCCTATAAAAATCTCTGGGTTTGATTGTTTGCGTTGAAACTACCGTCAGTCAGTCCAATAGAAGATACCATCCTGCTCTTCCTCAGTCACATGTTTTCTAAATGCATGTCAATTGCTTTTCTTCTTTCTCTTTGCCCATTCACTATAGGCATTTAAATAATTTGTGTTGTCAGGAAATACAGCAGGTGGAATAAAATTGAGATGACAGAACATCAGACTTGGTTCACGTTGTCCACCTCATCATCTCATGTTGCTAGAATTTAAGATTTTTCCTAAGTTGCTATGTTGGCTACTTCTTACTTTACCATCAAGTCCACTTCCAAAGACATAATAATAGCTCTGAATCTTCACATCCTGACTCTCCCAATGTAGACAGCCCCTCTCTTTTGTCCTCCCACCCAAGGTAAAAATCACAAAACCATTACTTCGCTACAAGTATTAAGTTTAGAACAGGTGCGGTCTTCTTGCAGAAGTAAGGGCTGTGCGTAGTCATGGGCATTTCAGTCACTGCCGTTCCCTGTGGCGTTCACATCGATAAAGTTTCTTCTGAGAACCCAAGAAGATCCCACCACCTTTGCTCTTCTGATACACACTATGGGCCTTTCCTCACTTTCTGAGGATGTGAAGTTCATTAGTAAGAACCAGAAGCCAAGCCCTCCTTCAGTCCATTTGCTCCAGCCTAAGCCTAGCTGTAGGGCGTGTGGGATGTCTGTGCTATCTATCCCACATGCCCTACGGTTATGGTACTGAAAGCACTATTCAAGTGGTGTTACCCGTGGGGCAAAAGCATTTCAAAATCTTCACAAGCATTACTTTCATGTATGTATGTATGTTAAATTAATGTTTTCCATTTACGGTTGACATTCAATATTGTATTAGTTTCCAGTGTATATATAATATAGTAATTAGACCTCTATACTTAACTGAATAATCACCCCAACAAGTAAACAAGTCTGGTACCCATCTGACACTATACATAGTTATGACAATATTATTGACTATATTCATTCTGCTGCACTTTACATCCACGTGACAACTTTTATAGTTGGCAATTAGTACTTCTTAATCATTTTACTTTTCCACTCATCCTCCAAACCACCCCCCACCCGGTAACCATCAGTTTATTCTTTGCCTCTATGAGTTTGTTCCTGTTTTGTTTGTTCAATTATTTTTTTAATTCCACATATAAGTGAAATAATATAATATTTTTCTTTCTCTGATTTATTTTGCTTAGCGTAATACCCTATAGGTCCATCCATGTTGTCACATTGGAAAGATTCCATTATATTTTTATGGCTGACTAATATTTCCTTGTATGTATGTACGATATCTTCTTTATCTGATCATCTATTGATAGAAACTTAGGTTGCTTATATATCTTGGCCACTGTAAATACTGCTACAATGAACATATGGGTACACGTATTTTTTCGAGTCAGTGTTTCAGACTTCTTTGGATATATTCCCAGAAGTGGAATTGCTGAGTCATAAGGCAGTTCCACTTTTAATATTTTGAGGTATTTCCACACTGTTTTCTATATGGGTTGCCCCAGTCTGCATTCCCAACAACAGTGCACAAGGGTTCCCTGTTCTCCACATCCTCATCAGCACTTGTTGTTTGTTGACTTATTGATGATAGCCAGTCTGATACGTGTGAGGTGATATCTTACTGTGGTTTTAATTTGCACTTCCCTGATAAGTGATGTTGAGTATCTTTTCAAATGTCTATTGGCCATTTGTATGTTCTCTTTGGGGAAATGTCTATTCAGGTTCTGTCCATTTTTTTAAATAACAACATCTAGTTTGTTATTTTGGTGTTAAGTTATAGTTATATGAGTTCTTTGTAAATTTGGGATATTGACCTATAATCATTGGCAAATGTTGTCTCCCAATTGGTAGGGTGTCCTTTCATTTTATTTATGGTTCCCTTTGCTATGCACAAAGTTTTTAATTTGATGTAGTCTCATTTATTTATTTTTCTTTTGTTTTCCTTTCCCTAGGAGACATATACCTCCCCAAAATTACTAAGCAATATCAAAGAATCTCCTGCCCATGTTTTCTTCTAGGAGTTTTATGGTTCAAATCTTACTTTTAAGTCTTTAGTACATTTTGAGTTTATTCTTGTATTGGGTTGGCCAAAAAGTCTGTTTAGTTTTATCCATAAAATAAAAGATACATTTTTTCATTTTCACCAATAACTATTGATTTGGATATTTTGAGTATGTTGGCTACCTCCTGCTATTGGCTTCTTGTGGGTAGAAGTCAGGGGTGCTGCTAAATATCTTCCAAAGCATAAGACAGCCCCACAGCAAAAAATTATTTGGCCAAAATGTCAATAGTTCCAAGAAACTTCACAAACCACTTTTGACATGTTCTGTCAGTCATGGCACCCTCTCCATACACTACACAAATCTTATTGTTTTTATTTTACTTTTTTTATTTCAGTTGTGTTTTCACCATAGTAAAGCATAATACACTAAAAATGTTGTGTATTTTCTTCCATCATCAAAATTAAAATGGCTGCACAACAATTCACCAATTTTGATAAATTTTTTAAATGCATGCTGATACAACAGCTGTCACAATACAATCGAACAAAATTGTTTTGAATGAATTTAAAGACAACGAAGCACTACTATAACCACTATGTGGAAAAAACTAAATGAACTTTTTGGCCAACCCAATATAAGGTGAAAGAAAATTATCTAGTTTCATTTTTTTTTCAGCTACCTTTCTAGTTTTTCCAACACCATTTATGGAAGAGACTGTCTTTTAAATTTTTTTTTTATTTTTTATTTTGGAGAGAGAGGAAAGGAGGGAGGAAGGGAGAGAAACATCAATATGAAAGAGAAATGTCAATCTGTTTCCTCTTGTACATGCCCCAGCTACAGACCCAGGCAACCTAGGCATGTATCCTGACCAGGAATCAAACCAGCGACCTTTGGTTTACAGGACAATACCCAACCAACTGAGCCACACGGGCTGGGGCAAAGAGACTTGTCTTTACCCCATTGAATATTTTTGCCTCCTTTGTCATAGATTAATTGACCAAATAGCTGTGGGTTTATCTCTGAGCTCTCTATTCACTTCCGTTGATCTATATATTTGTTATTATGCCAGTACCATAGTGTTTTGATTAGAGTGCCTTGTATTGCAGTTTAATATCAGGTAGTGTGATAGCTCCACTTCGTTCTTCTTTCTCAAGATCGCCGTGGCTATTGAGGGTCTTTTTGTGCTACCATATAAATTGCAGGCTTTGGGGAAGGTAGGGGTTGTGGCCACACAACTCAGTTTGACCCAGGTTTTGCCCAGACCTTGGTAGGTCAGAGCCACTAGAGGTTGGCCAGGGTGGGGCCAGGGGTCAGGGGAGAGGGCTCCCCCAGAGCCAGAAGGGTGAATCCAGCAGATCTTACATGAAGAGGAAGTGTCAGTCAGGTACAAGCGAAAGTAGGAAAAATGGCTTCCAGCCCAAAGCCACACCACTCAGTAGTGACACCTCCTGAGCCTGCCCTGCCCTTCATATTCTGACTGAGGCAGCTGATCCCCAGCAGGGTCTAAGCTCCATAGGGTAGGGTGAGAGGAAGTAGGGAGGGCAGGACTATTGCTTTCCCCCAGGCTGATGCTGCCCGGAGGGGAGTGCTACACCTGAGAAAGATGGTGTTTGCCAGTAAGGAAGAATGACTCAGCCCAGAGACCCTGGTGGCTGCCCTTTCAGCTGTCTCTCCTGCGCCACAAACTCCAGTCTTTCCTTCTGTGACTCTAGTTCTTTCTTCTCCACTGGAGCCCAGGGTGGGTGGCTGTGGATGAGATTTTGTACACTGGCATTTTCTGAGGGCACCTGAGTCTCTAGCAGACTCTAGATTCTCCCTGACAAACAGAAACCCTGCTGCTTTTCACAGCTAGATTTTGTGTGGGCACCTCTTCCTGGCCCTGGTGCCCTGGGTTGGGGAGCCCAGCTTGGGGTTGAGACCCCATGTTTCTCAGGGGCACACCCCCAAAGCTCAGATATCCCTCTAGAACTCAGTTGGTGCCCTACTCTAGCTTTCTAATCTCTCTAAACCTCTTTGAAAATCAATGGCTTTCAACACCCTTGCCTTGGTTAAATATTGCTTATGATCATTTCAAAAAGTATTTGAGATCTGAAAAAACAAATACAGTTCAAAAACTTCCACATATCCACACAGAGTGGCACACGGCATTTTACCAAGGTCTTTGGATCCTGAGATCCATGATTAACACTGCCAAAGAATTCCCTGGAATGTGGGCTGGAATATTCTAAATTTTGAACACATTCCCCAAAATTTTGAGTACTTTTGGAAAATTAAAAGGAAATGCTGTCATTCACTTATGTTGGCTGGCATTTTTGAAAAAAGACAACTTTCCTCAGTAGGTTGGTATTTATTAAGCAAATAAAAAGATTCTTGTACTACAGAGTTAACATCAAAGTGATACTCAGTAAAGGAAAGTATGTCTACATTTACTTTAACCAGTAGTTAAATGTTTTATAAAAATAATGCTGATTTGGCCCTGGCTGGTGTGGCTCAGTGGATTGAGCACTGGCCTGCAAAACAAAGGGCTGCTGGTTAGATTCCCAGGCAGGGCACATGCCTGAGTTGTGGACCATGTGGCCAGTAGGGGTTGTGCTAGAGGCAACCACACATTAATGTTTCTCAGCCTCTCTTTCTCCCTCCCTTCCCCTCTGTCTAAAAAATAAAATAAATAAAATCTTTAAAACAATAATGCTGATTTAAACACTATGTCATTAATATACCACCAACTCATACGGCCTATAATTATGAATAATCAGACCTCAAAGTATAAATTCAGCCACCTCCAGTGATGTAGCCCAGTCTCTTGCCTCAAGCAATTAAACTGTTCAGCAGAGATGATCTTGTAACATTTTAATTGTTTTGAATGTCCATGCTGGAAATTTCATAAGGTTTCAGATCCCAACCCCTTCACAACTGAGTTTTTTCTTTTGTGTAATATATGCATTTTTATCAGAGTATTACTATATAAATCTCTTGCTATTTTCACCTTAAAATAATTATTTATAAGGTAAGGTCTTGAAGTAACATCTTTTTCTTTTCTAATTTTACATATCCCTACGTTTTTAACTTTTCTCAAAGATTTTATTTTTCAACCTTTTGGTCACGGTCACTTGCTTTCATTTGAAAAGACCACAGAATATCTAAATTTGTATTAAAGGGGGCTGATGTCCTTTGGTCTAAAATCAATAAGGGGATAGTGGTGTTATTTGGCACAAGTTAATTCATTTATTGTTTCCCTTTACAAAGGCTTGCTTAGCATGTTTTCTTCCAAAACTGTAATCCATTTTGCAGCAGAATTATGTAAGCTAAATATTACAAGGTACTTCAAAGACTTTTCTGAATGAGAAGGCCAGAATTGCATTTTCGGAGTAAATGAAGTGGTGGCGGGGACAGCTGGCGATTACTCAAGTTCTCCTAACTGAAAAGAAAACCAGTTTGGGGCCCATAGGTCTTCTCTACCCAACAGGGATTTTTTTGCAGTGATCAGCTGATAGTCTGCAGATAACAAGACCCATACCAACCCTATGAAGCGCCCTGTAGAATACTTAAGGTAAAACAGAGAATATTCTTGTCCTCTAGTTTTAGTGCTGAAGAAGACCTTTCTTAAACCCTCAGGTGACAGCATTGTCATGTGTTTTGTTCAGAGGTCACGGACCATAATACAAAGAACAGCCTTCAGCATCAGATATTTCTGGGTCTGAGGAACCCCTCCTTCATTGATTGGTTATGAGTTATGAGGCAATTTATTTCATTTTGTTCATTCAATCTTATCTGTTCAGTAGAGATCATTATAATACTTCATAGGATTGTTGTGAAAATTAAAAGGGATAATATATGCAAAGTGCTTGGCACAATACCTGACATGCAGCAAGCACTAAAAAAAGATTTTGCTGTTAATCTCTTTATATTTATGATTAATACCATTGTGGTTTAACCTTGTGCAGTAATGGAGAGAGAACTGGTTTGCCAATAATCACCATATGTAAAAGCAAATTTTAATAATTTGGGACACTATAGAAGCTATTTGAATAAAGAAAAAACAACAGAAAGAAACAGAAATGTTAAAATTCAAAGTATATACAGTGTCTGGCACAAATAACACCCCTATTTATTGCAATATCTTTTATTACAAATTCATAAGTATGTAATTCTGTAACATAACAGCATCACACTCAAGCACACCATGGGACATTTTAGGTGAAACATTCAAACTAAAACTGTGAAATGTTCCACCCATATCATTACCTGACCAACCACACTCAAGGAGGCATTGCTTCTCCCAGACCCTGTGTTATGGTTGATAGTCATCTGCCCAACTTGTCCATGATGTTAGTGTATGCAAAAGAATAAATATTTTTTTAGCTATGCTTTGAAACTTGAGGTAGATGATCAAAACCAAGATCAGAGTCAGCTTTGCAGTTGCCACTGCTTGACTGTGTGTTCTCAGTTTGAGGTGAGATTCCTTGCATGACTCTCCTTACTCTTCTGGTATGTGTTGGCTTTGTATCCTTTTGCCTCCTTGTCAAAATTCAGGGCTGGCTGCATAAAAGCAACCGGCATTTGTTTCTTCTGGCAAAGAGAAGGGGCGGGAGGGTGACTTGGGAGCGTTGTTTGTAGAATAACTCAGCATCCGCGAGCATTTTTGATCCTTAGGCTCCCATCTCAAGAAAAGCCATGAGCGAAGTTGCAAACAGTAAAAATCATTTCCTTTATTGTAAATTTGGAATGATAACAGGAATTTTTTTTAAAGGTACCTATTTGTAAAGTCAGCACAAAGGACACTCCTTACGTACATTGACATGGAACATTTGACAACGGGCTTGGTTTTTTTCTGAATGAATTTACCATATATTAGACTTAACTAATTTATTTGAAATGAGTAATTTATTTTAAAGGTGAAAGCAGCTGTGCACATAAATACATACCATGTCAACAGCATAACAAATCATCATTTAAGTTTTTATATAGTGATTTCATGGACTGCTTAGGTATATGAATGAATACATGTGTCGCTTATCAGTTGATATCAACTCAAGAGTTACAGGGAGAAATCGAACATTTCCACCAGTGCATACATTGTTCCCTGAAAGATATGTAATCATTAAAAGGAAAATGGGTAAATGAATAAAACATTTCTAGAAATCTGCTGCACAAGCTTTATTACAAACATCCCAGTATTTTAGGTTTGAGGTGATATGCTTGCATATGTTAATACTTTGAAAGAGAATTGCTTTACTTCTGAAGGAAATTAAACACACACCCATGTGCACACACACATTAAATAGTACAAATGCTTCATAGACAGAGCTTGATAGAGACTTTTAGTATTTTTCATTTAGAAGCATACAATGTACCCAACATAGAGCATTTCTTTTTCAGATTTTTTCTATTTTTAGCTTTATCGAGTTAGGATTGACAAATAAAATTGTAAGACATTTAAAGTGTGTATATTGATGACTTGATAGATGTGTATATCTTGGCTATTGGGTTTAACAACACAATTAACATCGGAGTATAGCTGTGTTTTAGAGATCCTGTTCTCATTTCCTTTGTATGTGTACGCCGGACTGGGATTGGGGGATCATAATATGGCCCTATTTTTAATTTTTTAGGAATCTTCATACTGTTTTCCACACCAATTTATTGTAGCCACATCCATTTACACACCCACCAAAGGGGCACCAGGGACCCATTTCCTTCACATCTTCACCGAGGCTTCTTCTATGTTGTCTCTTTCTTTCATGACAGCCAGTCTAAGAGGTGATACCTCCTTGAATTTCCCTGGTGCTCAGTGATGTTGGGGACCTTTCCAGGTGCTTTCCAGCCATGCGTGTGTCTTATTTGGAAAAAACGTCTACCCAGTCATTTTGTTGTTAGAGGGAGTACTCAGGAAGGGGTTGGTTCTGGTATCTATTTCTAAGGAGTGAATTTGTTTCAACCTCAAGTCTTATCAAACCTGAAGGCTTCCTTGCAAAGGGTCTCAAATTGTTAGCTTGTAGCTATAGAAATCAAATTCTGGCTGACTTTATACAAAATTTAAGACAGCTAGTTCTAATAGATTTATTGTAAATGTTAATCCTTAAACATAGAGAAAGTAAGCTAACGAATTAGCAAAAATGCAGTTGTAGTATATCAAATATCACTCACATTATTGGATACTTCATTTTTGGCAATCTTTTTTATGTTTTATAATATATTGACAGGTACTTTGTGTGTGTTTAAAGGTTTCACTTTTAGCTTATTTTTATTAAACTGCAGCATATTTTCAACCCGTGTGGCGGGGCACACTGGTGTGCTGCCAGGATTTCTAAAACATGCAAAAACCTAACTATTTACTCAGGGGCACTGACGTCTTTTCCCTCAGGTTAGTGACAAAAGCCAACACAACAACAGCTGTTCAATGTGAATGAATCAAAATTATACCTATTTTTTGGTTATATTGGCCAAAAATATACTTTTTGGTGTGCTGCAGAATTTTAATAATTCGTTTATGTGTACATGATGTGAAAATGGTTGAAAATTCCTGCTATAAAGATTGGCATTTTCCCTAGAACAACCCTTGAAATTTTTTGTCTACTTAATTTCAGGATTACGTTCAAAGTCTTAAAAATGAGAATATCTCTTACTTATAGTCAGTACATTCTTCTAGGGAAATACAGGAAAGTAGGAGTTAAATATTCTCTTTTACATGTTCCCCCTTTTAACTATTAAATATTGCTAATTCCCAAGATACTAAAACTAGGAGATAGACAACATGAATTTTAGGACTAGGTTTGCTACCCTCCGCTTACCCTTGGAAAAGTCATTTAAAATCATTTTAGCTTCAGTTTCCCACCTGTGAAGTGTTCAAAAGAACAAATGGTTACTGTCTATTGAACAATAACATTTGGGACAAGAAAATAATTTGTAGCTGTTGTCACACAAGCGCAGATGGTAGTCTACTAATGAAAACGGTATTTTCATCCGTAATATATCTGAGTGGATGTGTTTTCCATTATTTAATAGTAAAAAGGCATAGAGTCCAGTCACTGCAAGGCCTTGAACGTATTGTCCTAGTTCCTCATGTCATGTTTACAAATAGCATATTGCATCACAATCCAGGGAGGTATGAAGACGGGATTTTATTATATGTGTATTTATTGACAAAAATAAGAGGTTATATGACTTGCTCAGGAGACTGAGCCATATTCCCAACTCAAATTGAGATCCTCTAACTCTGAAAGCAAGTTGTATTTTGCTATACCTACATCTCCAGAAGCACACAGCGCTTGGCCATTTTGAATGTAGATTCACAGGTTACTTACTTATGATATTTAGAACTTGATTAC
>VMDR010037720.1:0-10161 GCA_007922815.1 Macrotus californicus | reverse complement strand
TCCCCTCTGGCCATGGTTAGATTGTTCTTAATTTCAATGTCTCTGGTTGTATTTTGTTTGCTGATTTCTTTTGTTGATTATGTTCCAGTTAAAGGTGAGATCATGTGGTATTTCTCTTTCACCACCTGGCTTATTTCACTTAGCATAATGCTCTCTAGTTCCATCCATGCTGTTGCAAAGGGTAGGATCTCCTTCTTTTTCTCTGCTGCGTAGAATTCCATTGTGTAAATGTACCACAGTTTTTTGGTCCACTCATTGACTGATGGGCACTTAGGTTGCTTCCAGCACTTGGCTATTGTAAATTGTGCTGCTATGAACATTGGGGTGCACAGGTTCTTTTGGATTGGTGTTTCAGGGCTCTTAGGGTATAATCCCAGCAGTGGAATTGCTGGGTCAAAAGGCAATTCCATTTTTAGTTTTCTGTCACCCTCGTTCTTTTAGGTCACTGATATTTGGTGCTGGGGGACAGGACTGGTATCACACATGATGTACATCATGGAGCCACAGGTTGATTACAGCCCAGACAGCTTCTATGTGCTATGTACTCTGTTAAACTTTCAGAGAAACCCATGAAATTATCAATCACAGAATTTACAGCCTAGCCCTCTCTCCCATTCCAGTGAAATCCTCAGAACAGCTCCACATTCTATAAAGCATAAATCAAAATCTTTTATTTTTACCCTTCCATCTATTTCTAATTGCTACTGACCACACAGTGGTTGCCTAGACATTAGAGGGTCTGAAAGATCTATTCTCAGCATACATGTGCTCTAATATATCCACATGCAAGAGAGCAGTGTTTAAGGATGACAGAGACGCTGGACTCCATCCAGACCACGGGTATCAGGAACCGTGCATTAAATCTTGATTTGCATAATGATACCTTACTAGGACACAGTGATTTTTATTTACTTCAAGGCACTGTCACGTAAATTATCTCATTCAACGGGCTGGTAGTTTTCATCTGGCTGGTTTGGTTTTTATTACAAAGGGAAAGGTCACACAGCTAGTCAGTGGTGAGGAGATACAATCCTTCCAGATCTTTTTTATTTTTACTCCACATGGTTCCAAGCTCTTTGTTAAAATGCAGGGTGTTGGGGCACAGATGCCTGTTTTCACCACCCAGGGCCCTAGTGAAGATGTCCACATCTCAGTATTTGGAGGTCACTGGTGGTACACACTCATCCTAAAACTGACCCTTAACCCCCTCTCCCTAAGCAGGTTGGTAGTTTAATCTGGTCTCTTATAAAACTCATGACTAAAATGATAATACTCATGCTTTTGTCACAAAACTGAAGAGCTCACTTGAGATATTAATAATACTAGATTTTTAGAGTTATTCTGGTTCAATATTTTCCAAATACTGGTCCCCGTGTTGCAAGAGAAATCTCTTCTTCATGTGTTCTTCATTGCTCCCACACTCCATTCCCCGGCGCCTGTCTACCTCTTTCCTTTCCTGCCTCTCTCTTCCTCTTCATCCCTGCCATATGGACTATGAAGTGGAAATAGTTTTCTGGGCCACAGCATGATACGAATTCAGAAACATGAGTTGAGCCAATCTCCCACTTAGCACAGGGTTCCTTTCACAGAATTCTAAACAAAAAAGTATTTATCTTGTGTTTAAAGTGGTCAGTGCTCATTGGTTCTCAAAGGAGCTTATTCTAATGATTGAGAATTTTAGTCACTACATAGTTTTCCAGTTTTTAATATTAGCAAGATAGGAAGAATTATACAGACTGCCCTGTGTGAAACTCATTAGCCCAGTGACTTCTATATGTTACTTGGCAGGTGCTGGTGGGCTGAGAGCAAATAGCACATACATCTCCCTTTCCAAGTGGCAACTCTCTGATTTTTAGAAACCACCAGGGCCCAGTATCTGAGACCATGTTGAAGGGCTTTAGTATGCATTTTGAGTTTTGGTAAACTAAAGTGAAGTGGGCCCCCAATTGAGCATGGTATGCAAGAGAGGGCAAGTTCTGAATCCCTAAGAGGGGGACAGTTGGCAGTGATACTCTGCAATTCTCTGCTTCACCTAAGAGAGTGCTTTTGGATGACTTATGACCTCCACACACTTCTGTGAGCTTGGCCTGCTCGCTAGCCTGCCGATACCCCTGCCTCTCCTGCATCAATGTTTTTCTTCACACTGTTCCCTTTCTACGACTTTGCAAAATGTCTCCTGTATCATTCACCCATTTCATGTTAGAATACTTGATGTTCTTGCCTCCATTTTGCATCAATTCCATAGTAATACCAAATTCTTATCCACATGAGGGCAAAAATTACATATGACATGTTTTAAGTTCTCCCTCAGCATCTAGCACAGTGTATTGAGCTGGAGATGGGTCTGCAGCACCAGAAAAAAGAATCAATGCAATTTATGACCTAATTCATTCAAAGGTGAGGTCGCTTAGATAAGAAGTTCACACAGAAAAAGCAAGCCCAGCCATCACTCATCATGACTAAAAACCACAGCTCACAAATCACCCTGGGCAGGTTGTCCTTCCAAAGCAGAAATATTTAGGCAAAGAGGACAAGCTGTTTGACCGAGGAGGGGAGGGTGCTACTGAGGAGTGGCAGGGAGGAAGATACTCTATGAACTTCCCTCAATTCCTTATGTCACCGACTTATCAATAAACTGGCTTTAAAAAAACACAAAAAAAAACCCTAACACACCCAGACCTAAATCTGATCCTTCTTCTAGACTGATAGGCACAATAGGCTAAAAGCCAGGCTGGGGCTGTGTCCTCTGGTTTCCCCTTGGAAGGCAGGGCTAGGAACAAAACCTTAGTTAGGGGAAACAAAGACCTAGCTATGTGTAAACACTTCACCTCCACTCCCGAATGATGCTGTTTGTCATGGATTACGGGTGATATTTACTTTGTTCTGCTGACTCTGGTGGTAGCCAGGGACGACAGAAGGCCATGAAGAAGAGCAATGAGTCAGCATATTGCTGGTCTGCAGGATGTTCTCAGGGTGAGTTTGGGACTGGTGCAAGTGTGGGGACAGTCAGGGTAGCTCTAGCCCCCTTCTATCCTGACAGTGTCCCTGCTAATTGCTGAGAAAATCCCCTTGAGCCACAAGCAAAGATGAAATGGGTAAGAAATGGTCAACATCTCTGCATAATGTCATTTTGCCATTGACAAAGTTTTGTCCTTCTCTCCCACCCCCCTCCACACACACAGTTGTCTGGTTAAATATTTCCATGATACAGAAGGCCATGTAGGGATGTCGGCCCAGGAAACTCTGCCCGGTGGTGGAGGACAGAATGAGCATGAGCGGGCGCATCCACTCAATCCAGCGTTCAGGTTTCAGCTCCAGTCTCATTACCTCTCACTCTCCTCTGCAAAACGTTCTAAATCCACAAACAGCACATTATGGTGTGTTGCCTTATCATATAACTGTCTGTAATTACATAATTCACATAATAGCTTCATCTTTTCATAGTTCGGGATAAGCCTTTGTCTTCCTAAGTAGCTGTCATCATCGAGAAGGCTCTTACGGTGTCTTCTGGGTCTTTTATGCCCTATCATGGTTGGCATAGTTCTGGGCACAGGGGCACTTCCCAGTGGGTATTTGCAAATGGGCTCATTAAACAGCTTTATTACCTGGTATTGATAACATTCTATAATTATCATTACAACATGACATTAAAATTTCTCCTAAGGGCATAGAGCCAAACTGAGAGAGAACATGGGCATCAGCCACTATCCATGCAACGCTCTCCGTGCATATAAATGGACAGAATTGTATTAAGCATGCATACCAGTGGCTTGGTAGACTGCTTGGTGCTTTTTATTTTAAGCACTCAAGCATTTGTCTAACCCCTAAGTGGGTGGCATCTGTTTAATGTAAGCACAATATTAATAAGAACTAGCATTTATTGAGCACTTACTATGTGCCAGACATGTCCTAAGCCCTTTACATGTTTTAACTTATTTAATCTTCACAGCAAACCCTGTCATTATCTCTTTGTTAGAGATAAGAAAGGCTGAGGGAAAGGGAGCAGCTGGCTTCTTCTGACTGGCAGGCTTGTCTTTGAACCCAGACAGCCTGGGTTCCAAACCCATGCTTTTAATCACTGAGCTGTACAAGAAAAATAAGTTAACTCCCATTTATGCTGTATCTCTTGATCTGTTTTAAAATAGATATTAAAAAGTCATTTTTATTTTATTGCACTGTGGAGAGGTTTTATTATATGGTGCTTTGTAAACTGTGGAAAAGCCAAACACAGGGCTATGCTGCCCATCAACTTGGCAGATGGAGCCATTGGCCAACAGTTGGAATCCACGCAGAGAACACCCTTGGAAAGGAATCCACTGATTAAAGATGAGATGAGGCTAATGCACTGCTCTTGGGAAAAGATTAAATGTGCTCACAATGAGTGTACGTAACCATAATTAATGAAGTAATAATCACTTTTGAGCTTATGTAAGGCCTGATTCTTTGATTACAAGTGTTTCCATTTCAAGGGAGTTGGAAGGATGCTTTGGCTTGTGGTAACAATCAGTCGATCAGTCAGCCGAACTGTTTCATCTTCGGGTTGCTGTTCCGCTTGATCAATGTATCTGCCATTTCCAAAGAGCTTTAGAGGCTTTCTTCGTCCCGTCTTTGTGCTTTCAATTGGTTTTCATCAGAGGCGAGATGCCGAGTCAGCTTCTAGTTGACATCGATTCAGTGGGTGCAAAGATGCAGTGGCGGGGTTGCATTTACATTTTTATCACTATCTTAAACCTGAACAACTTAATCATGTTCCTTCCCACCCCCTCGTCCCCCATCGTTTTACAGAACCAGAGAGAAGCTCTTGCTGTTGCAATCAAACTCATTTCAGAGGTGCCTGCCATTTCTCACGGACTTCTGACACCCTCTCTTTTCTGTTGGGTTGAAGTCTGGGAGAAAACTGTTTTTTTTTTTAACTGACTGATTCATCTCATTGCGTTTGTCAGAGATTTCTTTGTATGTGTTCCCTTTCAAAGTATATAGATTTTGCAACAAGTTAACTGGCTACTAAATTAAAGATTGTTGGCTAGGAATCTGATATGTTCTCTATAAATGCATTTTTTAATGAAGAAATCAAAAAATGACAGTGAACTCTAGGGAGATAATCTTACAGACTTCTACATGGGGGCTTCTTTTTGGAATAAGCTCACCCTGAAAGGGTGATGATAATCGTCTTGATAACATCAGCCATGTGTGTGCATGGAAGAAAATGCTCCCCATTGTGCCTGTAACTGAGATGTGATTGCTTATCCCAGACGTGCATGCGCAGGAATTCCCTTGCTAGTGTGTTAAATGAACGTGTTTCACCGTTTTGTC
Organism: Macrotus californicus; assembly: GCA_007922815.1. Taxonomy (NCBI): domain Eukaryota; kingdom Metazoa; phylum Chordata; class Mammalia; order Chiroptera; family Phyllostomidae; genus Macrotus; species Macrotus californicus. The sequence continues at coordinate 4,848 of VMDR010037720.1, read as the reverse complement.
AGTTGCGAAGAAACAGGAATAAATAAACACGCGCTCATGCGCGCACTCTGCTCAAGTCAAGACATCTCAGTGTATGACATTAGACACACAGGAATGGCTCCTGTAAAAAGTGGCTGCTTCATCTATGAAATAATTCACCTTAGCGTTCGTTACAAAGCAAACGCCTTTGTATATTTAAAATGGCTGTTGAATTATCAAAAACGTGAGAACCCTTTGATCTCCTTCAGGGACCTGCGTGCATTGGAGCCAGGACCATCAGGATTTATGATTCTAGGAGTGCACTAACATACTCAGCTACGCTCAGTGGCATGTTTCCTTTCCCGTCCCCAGGACACAGCTTCCCCAGAGGATCTGACACCTGCAGCACATTCGGCTGCAGAGATTCTCACTTCCCAACACCAATAGGTCTTTGAGTAGAAAACTACAATCCTTTCTGGGAATGGTGATTAGTAAGTCACCAACAGTGGTAATGTGGTTGATTTAGTGTGTAAACTTGGCTAGGCTCTGGTGCCTAATTGGTTGGTCAAACACCAGTTTAGGTGTGGGTGGATGTGATAGACTTTGAGTAAAGCAGATTATCCTCTGAAATGTGGATGGGCCCCATCCTGTCAGTTGAAGGACTTAAGAGCAAAGATTGAGGTTTCCCAAACAGGAAGCAGTTCATAAGACTGCAGAGTCTCTACTCTGCCTGAATTTCCCTACCCGCTTACCTATCTTGTGGACTTCAGGCTCAAGATGGCAATATCACCTTTCACCCAATTTCTAGCCTGCCCTTTGAGACTTTATATTTTCCTGCCACCATAATTGTGTGAGCAATTTTAAAACATCTCTCCCCCTCTCTTTCTCTCATTTTCTCCCTCCCTTCTCTATTGGTTCTGTTTCTCTGCACAATCTCGACTACATAAATGGTAATTAGTCCTTCTCACTCTCTGAGAAAATGACATCCCAGCCCAGCACACCCTGTCATTCTTATAATGAGAAATTTTAGTGCACTTTTCAGATCCAAAATGTAATTTGTAGCAGATGATTTGTAGTGGTAAATTGTGAGATTTCTGTCATTTCCTAGGACAAATCTCAATGCCTGATGATATCCTTGGACTCAGCCCAAACACACTCTCTTCCATGAAGCCTTCCCTGAGAACCTTGCCCACACCCAAGGCTGCGCCAGGCTCCTCTCTCCCAAACAGCACTCTGTGTCTCTACTCTATGGCTTCTTCACTGAGTTTAGCACGCTGCATTGCAATTTGTTACATCTTTTTCCCTTACTAATCTGATCTCTGTATGGCTAGGATTAGATTTACTTTTGTATCCTTGGTGGATAGCATAGTATCTGCGCAGAGTAGGTGTGTATATGCTTTGCTAAATGAATGAGTGAATGAAAGGACAGTTTAACATTAATAGTTCCATGTTACCTCTGGAAGATTGTCTCTATAACTCGGGTGTGTTGGAAAGAATCATTTGAGTCAGACAGGTCTGCCTTTCATTCCAGTTTCTCATCTTCTGGTCTTGGGCAAGTATTTCTATGTCTTAGGGGTTTTTTTCCGAATCGATAAATCAGAAATAATGAACTGCACCATCTTTATGGGATTACTATGAAGATTAAGTGATATAAGTGTATGATATTCCAGTAAATGAAAGGTGTCATGTTCCCCCTATACTACTAAGCATTTGTTCCAGAACACTCTAAGTTCTCTAATGTTTCATAGTTAGACACACCAGCGGTCACTGGCTGTCCCCTCAGTTCCATCATGTCCTTTTTCTAAGAGGAGGTCATGCATACATTGAGCTCTGACTCAACTCTGGTTCAGGATAACCTCTCACTCCAACTAGTGACTCTCTTCAGCTTCTCTTCCTCAAGCTAATCAACTCAGCACATGCAGTGTCTAATTTTAGAGGCAGAAGAATTAATTTATGTTTGCTTTCTGAGATTTCTTAGATCAGTGATGCTGCTCCCAGGAGACTTTGGCAATGACTACAGATATTTTTGATTGCCACACCTGGGGTGGGTGGAATGCTATTGGCATCTAGTGGGTAGAATCCAAAGATATTGCTCAACATCCTACAAAGCAGAGGGCATCCCTAGACAGCAAAGAATTAGCTGGTCCAAAATGTCAATGTTGCTACAATGGGGAAACCTTGCCCTAAGTAACAGAGAATGGACATTTTTCTCTTCAATACATAAAAGAAGGCAAAGCAAGTCACAACTATATATTAAAAGAAGGTTGTCCTTTGTTTCAACACTAACACACTTCTTCATCAAGCTTTCCACTTTATTTCCAGTCTAGACCACTATTTATTTATTTATTGTTACTCTGCATGAACATTATTCTCTTAAATTATATATTAATATAAATAAGTATGAGTTTCAGATGGGGGCTGGGCAGTGGCAGAAATGTATTAGCATTAGATGGTCATATAAGATAAAAAGTAAAGTGAGATTCATCAATGCACTCACCACACCTAATTTACTGGTGGGTGGAAACATTCAGCAGCATAGCACATAATAAAAAGTGCCATTTCTCCACTCAGGGTGCCCTAGTGCCAGTCCATGGTCTGCAGCGTACGAGCTGTGTGTTGCACAAGTTGCCTAACCTCTCTGTGCTTTGGTTTCCTCATGGTACAAAAGGAAGAGCACCTGCTCACAGAGTTGTTGTAAAGGCAAGTGAGCTAAAACCAGGAAGCAGCTGTCCTTACCCTGGCGCTCCACATTTCTAGCTACGTGACCCTGAGCGTGCAATCTAACCTTTTCAGGCCTGAAGGGACTCATTGTAAGATGGGAGAACTCATAGTATCTGTTTCATAGGAATGTTGTATGCATTAAATGACATAATACATGAAAATGTTTCTGTTCCTAGTAAACCCTTCAGAAGCAAATAGTTCCTATCCCTCAAACAACTGCTCTGTGGGATGAGAAGGAAAGCTAGAGTGTGGTGACTGCCCACGAGGGGAGAGGTGTGGCTTGATGATCAAGAGGGACTCAGTGGTCATCTATGGCTGTCACTGTCTGAGCTTGTTCTCATTCCTTCTGGGTCCAGTACAGCGAGGAAAGTGGTGCTGCATTCAGACGAGGGTTCCTTTAGTACCTTCGTAAAAAGCTGAGGAGAGGGAGCGGGGTGGGATTGGCTGGGGTGGGGGGAGAGTGGTGGGGGGAAAATTCAAACTGTAATTGAACAACAATAAAGTATTTAAAAAAAAAAAGCTGAGGAGAAATGTAGGTCATGGGGGAAAATTTTCCTTCTCCCATTTCCATCATCAGCAACATGTTCTCATTCCCTTATGGTGACCATCTGCCAGCTCAGTCCCGGAGACCGGCTTAGTAACAAGGACAACATGGTGGTACTTTGGGAGAAAACCTTTTTCAACTGGAAATAATCACTTCTCAGTTAAAGCCCTGGGGCCGTGGTCCTGTCGTGGAGCAGGACTGAGTGACTTTTCCCTGGGCTTCTGGACAGGATCTGAGTGGTAGTGGAGGGCAGCAATGTGAACTGTGCCTAACTGGTTGGGCTGAAGAGCAGGGAGCCATCAATCTGTCTTTGGGCTCAGCCTTGCTCAAGGGCAATTATAAGCAAATTAATGAATGATTCTGCAGATAATGACATCAGGAGACTATTCCACTTGCCTGGTAACTATTGGCTGAGGAAACTTACTCTGTATCAAGGAAGAAGATGGAGGGGATGAGCTCCAAGATTTTCTTTTTATTAAGAGATGATTATTAATGTTATAATAATTCACAGAGAGTCATGCCTGACGTTATGTTCGGGATATGTGGAAACTGTGGGATGGTGGAAATTAATCCGAAAGCATCTACAGTATTGAGAGAAAAGGAGTAGAACTAGGTTCCATTTTAGAGCCAAAATATCCCCACCATACCCCGCGCAAAAATCCAGTTTACTTTATCGGGCATCGCTCACACGAAATAGGCAAAGAAGAGATGATAAAGATGACCAGGCAGATGTGGAAAAAATACAGATGGAACAGAAAAATAAAAAAGAAAATTCCAAAGTTAAATGCTCAATGTAGGGGAAAGCAATTAAAAATGAGAAGGAAAGCACCACATATACAACCTTCAGAATGTGTGAAAGTAGCACCTAGAAGGAGAGTTACAACCTAGGGTGACTGTTTTAGAAAAGACGAAGGGCGGCTTTTAGTAACTGGCAAACAACGAGCTAAAAATCCAAATTAAATCATTAAAAAAGAAAAAATCCCAGGAAATAGAATAAAAAAACCTGATAAAATTAAATAGAAATTAATGAGATAGAAAACAAATGAATTAAATGAGTGAAATAGATGAAGAAAGTAAAACTTTTATTAATGTTTTCAGTGAAACAACTTCTGACAAGATTGAGAAAAAAGATGACAAATAAAAATATTGGAAATGACGAAAAGGAACATAACTACAGACATAGCGGAGGTATAAAAAATAAGAAAAAGCGTTAAAAATTTGTAACAATAAATTTGGAAACTTAGATAAAATGAACAAATTCCTCCAGAAAAAAAAAAAAACTTACCAAAATCGACTCAATAAGAAATAGGAAGCCTGAGGATTTCTATAAAATTAATAAAATTCCATTTGTGATCAATAATCCTGGAGAGGAGACAACAAACCCACATTATTTTACAGGCCAGTTTGGCAAGACATAATTTAAAATCATTAACAATGAGTAAAGTATAATCTGAACAATCATATTCAATGCCAGTCATAAATTGTAGGTACGAGTATACGTGTGTACTTACTGAATGTCAGCCCTAGTTCTACAAAACTGTCAAAACTTATCATTCCACTAATATGAAAATTATTTTAGAACATAGAAAAAGAGAAAATTCTTCTCACTCAATTCACTCAAAATG
>VMDR010037719.1:0-10163 GCA_007922815.1 Macrotus californicus | reverse complement strand
GCAAAGTCACACCTTCTAAATTGAGCACTTAAAACGGAACTGAGTTCATTGATTAAATATGAAAGGGAGCATCTTTAGCAATATGAAAGCCAAGCTTTTAAATCTTCGCTGAACATTGGTTAATCTTAAACTGCCTTGTCTCTAGTTTCTTTGTTCAGCTTTGCCTATCAGGTGTTTACAGACAAAATAGTAGATGAGCTCCAAGTACACTATGTCATTTAATGTCAGTGAGCTAACCCTGTTTATCCGGCTCTGCGCTTAGCGATTGAAATAATCTGCATAAAAGTGTTCACTATACTCCAATTAAGAAGCATGCTTTGGGAAGGCACACTCGGTTATTTTTTTAAAGACCATCTGTTTCTTGGTATGCTACTTGTGCAGGTTTTCCTTTCATCTTTCACCTTTAAAAAAATTCACAGCTTCCTAAAGCTTTTGGTATTATTTCATTCTTAGGTTTTATGAAATGCTCATTCTCTAGGTTTTCAGCTGTGATTTTACCAGCATCCTCACAAATCGTTTTAAACCCTCAGGTATCTTAGAAATTAGAAAAGGAAAGTAAGGGAGCCTCTCCCTCACTCTGCATTTGTTCCCTTCCAGCAAGCTGACGATTCTGTCACCAACCAGTAGTAATAGCTGTAATAGCGGTGGTGGTGGGGGGTCACAATCTATTAATATTTGCAAGTTAACAGGGTACAATGTATTTAAGAAACTTTTGCTCGTTTCTTTGAAGCTCCCCTGGGGAAGGATAGAAAGGCCTTGACAGACTGGGAAATAGGAAGTCCAACATAGGATTGATTCTTGGACCAAAAGTTCCTCTGTCTTAGTGACACACCTGTGACCATGCCCAAAGACTGTATTTCTATCATGTTGAGAAAACGGTTTCTCATTCTTAGTATTTTTAATTCAGAAAACAAACTTTAATCATGTATGTTTGAAGCATTTTCTCACTGTCTTCTGAAGGTGAAGGATGTACATTATTTTGTGGGAAATGAATAGGATAAAGGGAAGAGGTAAAATGTTCTTTAGTTAATGGCACATTTTATATCCAGCAACCATGGGAAATGGGATAGCTTATTTAGGAAGCTTATTAGTTCATGTAAGAAAGAAGAAAAATGCTCATAAGCAGGTACACTGGAATAAAACAGCAAATTTTAGACTTGACTTCACTTAAATTGATTAAACACAATGCCTATTTATTGTTGTATTTCTTGGAGAAAAGGACAGTCTTTTCAAAAATTGTGTATGTCCAGATCTCTTTATTTGGTGTAATTTTTTTCTGGTAAAACTACATTTTATAAAGGTAAGCAAAAAGTGACGAGGTTTTAAGGAAATTTACAATGTCAGAAAACAGATGGGAGTAAATGGGATAACTGTACCCACCGTGTGCTCACTGAGGATGTGGGTGAAGTGTGGTTCTTACAGTGCCGTTAGCCTCAACTGAGAGCCTTTCCAGTCTCTGTTGTGCATTTTGTTTTAGACTTTAAAAAGCATGACCTTAAAACATGTTTAGGTGGTCTTAAATTTTATAAAACCTTGGGAAAACAAGGGATTGATTATGATAGTCTCTAACCACCTACTCTTTATTGAATAAATATGGACGTAATACCTGAGATCTGGGCTTTGTGTTTACTGCCCCATCTACACCACTCAGCGGGGCTTAGGTGAGGTCTGCACTGCACAGAGGTTTTTAAGCCACCAGTTTAGGTTCTTATTAGACTGCCCCATCACAAGAAGAAAAATCTATTGTCTGGAGCAAAGAAAGTATTAAATGAGCCTTTATATAGTGAGAGAAAATAATCTGCAAACGACGAGGTGAGAAGTCCAGCAGTGCCTGCTGGTGAGCTGGGAGACCCGGCACCAAGAGCCTTTTGTCTGCTGGCAGATGTGTCAAGTTCTCTGAAACAATAGTTGTCAGCCTGATTGAACACAGACTGGAGACAGCGGGAGCTAGCAATAACGATGAAATATTTTGGAAGTCAAGTTTGGATTAAGGTATTTGGTATTAGCAGTTGAACAAGGCAGCAGCTGACAAGGCTAGAATAAACACAGCTCTCCTGTTTAGCTATTGATTTATTATAAGTACCAAAATTACTTTTATTTTTACATGCAAAAAGGTACATTCAGGTTCTAAAATTATATGTCCCAAGACTAGATTACGCAAGAACAATGTGGCTCACTGTAAATTTCTTAGAAGCAGAGGGGGGAAAAATCTCATTACTTTCATAAGTTCTTACAGAAAAGACTGTTGTATATTTTTTCCAGACTATTGGTGGAAATTTTTCTTCACATATAAAGAGTAAACCATTCTGTCACCCCAGCCCCTACCTAATCTGGGAAACTGCTTTTATGAAATAGCAGCTCTCTAAAATAAAAACACCAAAGGCATATTAACTAGGGGCTTTTTCCCCCCTTATTGTTGGCATTGAATACAAGTCAACATTAAATTTGAGACCATTTTTAGTGTCAGATTCCCAGATCTAAAATAGGGTACACAAATAAAAAAATTGGCAAAAATGTTTTACTTATGTTTTATGCAGCTTGTAATGGTTGAGACTCCCCATTTAGAATTCAAACATCCCGCTCCAGATTCCATATGGATTAAATTTTAGGAAGTGCCAAAAATAATGAAGGGATGCGTGGGTCTAAGCAAATAATATATTGTAAAATGTCAATTATAATAAGAAACTAGCTTTTTTCTGTACAAAACATCATTGATTAATGCCTCTATCAAAGATGAAGACTATTGTCCAGTATTCTAGCCATATTCATTTCTTAAATCATTAATCAAATAAATTGAATATTATCAGCTCGATGTATTTTGGTTACAATTAGTAGAAACACCAACTCAACCGACTTAAGCAAAAAGGAGGGGTGGATTCGATTGGCTCATGGAACTGAAGAGGCGCGTGTGTGGTTTGGACCAGCAGTTCTGGGTTCTCAGGCTCCAGGTCTGTTTTTCTGCATTTCTTTCTACTTTGCCTCCCTCTGTACTTTGATGTTGTCCTAAGGCTGACTCTTCTTGTGGTAGCAAAAGGACCATAGTAGTTGTAGACCTAATACCTCATAAATACCATCCTGAGGGAATAAAGAATGTGTGTCCCAGCATGTAGAGCAAAGGTCCTGGAGTTTGCTCTGGTAGGACTGACTGAGTCAGGCGTCCGCATGGGGTGGGATTCACAGGTGTCCTTAAGCTTTTCAAAGCCTTAAACCCAAAATTGAAGGTGGTTCAGTACAACCACCTGAACACAGGTAAGAATCGGGGTAGGTTGATGCTGGTAGGAAGATCTGAGTGTTCTTTAAGACAAAGGAAGGAGGGTAGTGACTGAATAATTAGGAGGCTGCTGGCAAACACCCCATGCAAAAATGAACCTAAAAAAGATACAGACTCTGATGCCTAGGCTTAAATTGGTTGGGGGACGTTTATCTTGCCCACCATTCCCTTTACCTCTCAGCAGGGAGAACTAGTCCAATCCCATTATTTGGGTATCTCTAATAGGGCTGCTGCAGCCTTATTTCAACATATTAATTCTTAACATCTTTTCGAAGCAGCACACTTTTCAAAGGAGGAGTGTAATCAGAGGTGTGAATGGAGTCTTCCTCAGTGACTCTAGTACCTCATCTGTGTACCTAAATTGACTAAACTCTGGTTTGAAACATTCTTCTGACTTCAGTGAACTAGTTGTAGGGTTTAGGCTAGATTCAACAGGAAACATTTTACTGGTTTTATATGTAGATTTCCCACTAAATCTACAATGAAGTGTGTCTATGGGAGTCTGAACTTGCATGTGGTGGACTGCTTGTTATACTTTATACTACTGTCATGGTGTGAGATGCCTCTTGTGAAAACAAACCTCAGAGTGAAAGCCAAAATCTTTTCCTCTGTTTTTGTTTGTTTGTTTCTTTACCTATTCCCATTCAGTCCTGTGTGGCACATGTCCTTGTGCTGTTTTTAACAGCCCTACAATTGCCCTAGTTGGCCCTAATTTGGATTTGAATTTCCACACATCATTGGCAGTATTGGCAGAACGAGCAGTGCTACTGTTGCCCTTAGCAAATAGCATCCTCACATGCCGAATTTATGAAGCTAAGCCCAGAATGCTGTTCTTAGATGTAAAAGGAAAGGATTCTAAGGATTAGAATGTGTCCTTGCATCTCTCCTGACCTCAACCCCTAGTCTCCAGGATGCAGAGCACTGAAGACCTAGTAGATCTACCTCACTTAAGGTTCAAATGTTGTCAGGGCAGCTATACGTTTTTTGTACCAAGTCGCATTCCTAGAGAATCAAGGGAACCCACAAGATGACATTATCCTCTTTGTGCTAATCGTCACCATCATCAGCATCATCACCATCTCTTTGCATCTATCCCAGAAGTGCTGCTTCTCTTACCCCCATGGTCTGTGCCTGTACACCTCTACCTCTAGTCCTATCCCCTCTGCCTGCTCCAAGGCTTGACCCGATTTCTGTAGCTCCCTCTCAGCCTACTCAGGATGTAATCAAGGCAACACGACAAGTCTCTTTTATCTGCCAATTTCACAAAAATGCCACTTTTCTTTCTCCTTCACAGCTCCTGTCTTGGTGGTCAGTAGTCTATACCAGCTTCTGCAACTCCTCCTACCCTCACCCCTGCACTAAAACACATATTATCCTAAAGTTCCTAAAAATTCTACAAGTATTTATTGTGAGCCTATTAGTGCGTGAAAAGCGAATTACTATTAAGATACAAAATAAAATATAGGCTGTGCTTTGACCCACTTACAGTCTTATGAGAGCTATCTTCTGCTCTAGTCAAGCCACTGAAAATCCCTCTCCAAGAGCCTCAGTGCCCACCAAGACCTCAGACCTACTGTCTTCCCTAAGTCCTTGTACTACACCTTTTTACAATTATTTAAGTCCTTGGTCAAATATGAAAAATAAGTGACAAAGCTAGACTTTGAATCCAAGTTTTTTGGGCATCAAATTGTGAGCTTATTATTACATTTTATTTGCACTGATACTATATGAATGAATACTTTGTCCTTTAAAAGTAGGTATAATGTTACAGAGAAAACTGAAATTCCTTTTAGCTACCACTAGTAGAAAACACTGTGACAGGTGTAGTTCTTTCAGACTATTTTTATATATATGAATATGTGTATACCCACTGAAAATAATGTGGTATTTTCTTTGTTTTTATGTAAATGAATTACAGTGTAACTATTTTTTAACAACATACCTCTTTATTCAACGGTATTCTTTTGAGATTAATCTTTATTGATATACTTAGATCTGTTTCCTTCTTTGAACCACTTGGTGAATCCCATGAAATGAACATACCATGTTGCATTTATCTGTTCTCCATTTGATGAACGTTAAGTTACTTTTCATTTCCCACTGTTTTAAATTTCTCAGTGGACCTTCTTGTCTGCAGAAAAGTAATATATTTTACTGGTTAAATCCACGCTCTCAGTTTACTAGCTTTGGGGCCTTGGCTGAGTTACCTAAACATTGTGAGCTTCCTTCTCCTCAGCATAGAGTTGTTCCAGGGATTGGATGGGATATATAAGGTGCCGAGTTACAGGCCTGGGACATGGTGAGCACTCCATAAAGTGAGCTGTTAGTACTGTAAACATCTGGATTCTGAGTTGTGTTCTTTGCCGTTTATTTGGTATTTCTGAATTACCCTCCAATGTGGCCACATCGATTTATAATTCCCTCAGCAGTATGAGTGTGTTCATTTTCCAACTTCCCCCCAACACCTTGCAGTATCAAACCTTTTTATTTACTGTTTTGTACAGTAAGAAATGTTCTCTCAATGGTATTTTAATTTTTATTTTCCTGACTACTAGTGTTGAGTATTTTTATGTATTTATTAGCCAGTTTTTTCTTCTCTAAATTATTTATAGCCATTATCTATTTTTCTATTTTTGTAAAGTTTTGTCAACTTTTTAAAAATATATTCTTCATACTAATTATTTATTACACACTACAAATATTTTCTTTCAATTCTCCACTTACTTGCTTTAGCTGAAAATATCTTGGTCTTTCAAGAGATCAAATTTTGTGGATCTGCATCTATCAATCTGTTCTTTTACGTGACTTACGTGGCAGTTGGGATTTGACTTCCAGCTCCACCACTCTGAGACCCTGGACAACTCACGTAACTTCTCAGTGCCTTCGATTCCTCGGCTGTAAAATAAGGATAATAATCACCTTAGAGGTTGATGTGGGGTGTATATGAGCTGATATGTGTGACGTGCCTGGCACAAAGTGAACACTGTCTTCTATTTTCTATTGTTTTTCTGTTTTCTACTATTAAGTAAGCCTTCCCCAGCCCAACCTCCTCAAAGTCAGAAAGATATCCTCCTATCATATTGTGATTATTGAACTTTTCTTTTGAGGTCTAGGTCTTCAGTCCTCCTGGAATTAACTTTTTTCACATGTGAGTTTGGGATCTACGTATGTTCAGTGCAATGGTCATGACCTGTCCCTACAGCATGTGTCGTCTTGTCCTCTCTGACTTGATGTGGCACTTCGCTCATAGACAAAATTTCCATTTAGTCAGTGGCCTGTTCCTGGAATCTCTTCTGTCCGTTTGTCTAATTCTGTCACAACTGCCATACTGTTTTAATTATTGCAATTTTATATTTTGACTGGAAATCTAGTAGATTTGCCAGATTCTTTCATTCTTTTTCAAGACTGTCTTCCTTATTTTTACACAGTAGTCTTCCATATTAATTTACGATCAATTTCTTACATTTTATTTAAAAACTATGTTGGCATTTGGGGGGGATTGCACTGAATGTATAAATTTTTGTGAAGAGAAAGGATATATTTACAGCATTGAATTTTCCCATCTGTAAATTAGGGTTAGCTCTCCATTTCTGGCCTTCTGTTATGTCCTTTAATAAAGTTTTATAATTTTGCCCACAAAGCCATTTCATGTTTTGTTAGCTTCATTCCTATGTAACATTATCTTTTGCATTGCTGTTGTCAATGAGACCTTTTTCTCTTTTACATTCTAACTGCTTTTTGTTATTGTACTGGAATAAAATTGTTTTTATTGGTCTAGTAAGTGGCCAACCTAGCAAACTTCTTTAGTATTTTTGATAGTTTGTCAGTTTGAATCTCCTGCATTTTTTTAGGTAAGCAGTCAGCTTTTGAAAATCCTGATCAATCTGTCCCTTTTCAATTTTTACACCTGATAGTTCTTCCTTTGGTTTTATTCTCAATATTTAGGACTGCAAATGCCCTGATGCTAGGAATGTCCGACATGTCTGGCCTATTCCTGGCTTTAATGGATATTTGCACTGTTGTTCTATTCAGTCTGATGCTTGTTGTGGGTTTCAGTTGGTAAAGTCACTTTAATTCAATGTATGTAGCTCTCCAGGTGCTTCTTTAGTGAATTTGCTTCCCTAAAGAAGCAGATTCTTATAATGGAATCAATATGTATCCTAGACAGTAAGCTATTTAGTAGCAATAAAAGTATGGTAAATATGAACATTTTTTTACCTTCCTCAAGATTGACTTTTATCCCCAAAGTGTGTAAACTCCTTAAAGTAGAGGACAGCTATGGTTCGGTCCCAGTGCCTCAAGCATGAGGCTTTCTGAATTTGGGACAGGGAGCCATGTTAATGTTAATTAACTTCCACAGCCTCCCCCATCTTTATGCACAGCCCTTCCACTCACCTCTCTTGTCTCTGCATTCCAGCTTTACATTTCATTTCAACTCTCAGATTCAGTGGGCAAGGCTGGGAAAGAGGTGCTGCCATTTATATTATGTTTTCTTGAACAATCCCTGAAACAGGAAGGCCTTAATTAGTAAGAAAAGTAAGATTGTGCTACTTAAACTTACGATGCAGGATAGGCTTGAGAAATGTTGTAGTTCCAGGAGCAAATGTTTCAAAGGCCTGCAGAGCTAACAGCTATTCTTTGTATTTCCATCATGCACATTGCAGCTTAAGGATCTTGAAGAAGATTTCATTCAACCTTCCCTAAAGTTCCATGTGCTCATTAGGCAAGACCACCAATTATGGTTTGAAGCTCTGTTAATCTAAAAAACATGCAAGTTATGTGTAGCCACTGAGCAATAAACATTGTTCATGTATAGTAGGTATAATTATTTGAAGCCAATTTAACAGTATTGAGACTCTGTGCACAAATTGTGGTTCTTTCCATGCAAATTTGGTGCAATTGTTCTCTCTGAGGTACTCAGGATCCACTTGGCGTTAATAATGAGTCTTCAGATGGTTTGACGGGAAATACTCCCTTCACTGTGTTTTTCCTCAGTCAACATGGATTCTCAATATAGAATTCTACGTAATTTTGTTCATTTTCTCTCCAGAATCTCAAAGGTTGCTCTAAACATCTATTTATGCTCATTTAAATGTATAATTGAGATGATCACATATTTGATTAGCCATAATTAACATAGAGGCAGAATCTATCACTGTGGCTGCTTGCTTGACTGCAGTCACCAAAAGTCTGTGTTGGCATAGCAGAAAAAAACATTTCGGAGGGGGATCTCTGGTCCCAGATTCATAAGTGCAAGGCCCATGGGGGCTTTCAGTACAGCCCAGTTTCCCAGACCAGCATGTAAGACCTCTGGCAGACCCCAGTCTACGTTCACAACTCTGATTCCCTCTGTGTGTCTCCATAGATTCATGTGCTCCCTGATATGCTTGTTGAACTCCATTGCACCATGTGCGTTTCTACCCCAGAGCCTTTGCTTCCCCTCCCCCTTTCTAAAAAGATTTTATTTATTTATTTATTTTTAGAGAGAGGGGGAGGGAGGGAGAGAAACATCCATTTGCTGCCTCTCACGCATGTCCCAACTGGGGATTGAACCCACAACCTAGGCATGTTCCCTAACAAGAAACTGATACAGTGACCCTTCACCCTGCAGTACGAGGCAGAACCAGCTGAGCCACAGTGGCCAGCACTCCCCCCCTTTTTTGCTAAAAGGCCCTCTCGTCACCTCTCAGCCATTTCTGCTTCACAGCCCGGCTCACAACCCACAGCACACGTAGCAGTATCTGTCTTTGAACCATTGGCTCTTGATATGGAATTAATTGTATACAGGTTTTTGATCACATATCTAAGTTTTTCTATGTATCATTTTCTTGAATGGGCTCAAGATTCCTTTAAATTTGAATATTATATGTACATTTTGGCTTTAAAATATACTTTTTCTCTGTCTCCCACCCAATCCATTGTTTCATATTCCAATCCCTAAGAACTGTGCCTGGAACCTAGTACATACTTATCATCATTTATTAAATTAATTAATGGGTTTCTCTGCATGCAGAAGGAGGTTTTGGAATATTGGTGAAATTAGCAAGTAAATCTAACTATGACTAGATAACCAAAATACTGAGTACTAATGAAAATTAGTTCTTAGTATATTACTAGGTATAGGAAATGCCAATAGAACACTTGTGGTTATTTGTGCACTTGGTTGATTCTATTTTTTTGTTTTATTTTGCCTTGCTTTGAAGGGAGATTCATTTGCAGCTCTCCTGAGCCAAGCGCTGTGCTGAGATTATACAGGTGTTTGGTACTGAGCTTGTATATGCTGTTGTGACTGCTGCACATGGAATTGCTCAGTAGCAGTGCACAAAGGTCATCTTTAAAGCAATGTGACTGATCTTTAACCAACATACTAGAATGTCCCTATTTGGATCACTGTGATCAGCTTCAAATTAGTTGTCTTTTAAGACTATTCCTTATTCATTACACTTTAGTCACACCTCATAGAGCTTTACAAGGTAAATGTGTGAAGTGTAAATGGGTGATGTGGTCAAGGAGAGGTAGAGGACAATAGGTAGGAAGGTGCAAATTAGCTACTAATATTTTTCTCTCCATTCATCAATGAATTAATGTACATGTCATGAGAGTTTTATCTGTTTTAGTAAGATATTAATTGTGATTCAAAAGTTGACTATATTTCTAAGTCTGACTAGGAAATATCTGCCCTTGAACCCTAGTATCACATTACTTCTGATGCAGAATGGACAGTGTTATAAAAATGTGTGTAATTGAAAGAAAATTTAGTTAATGTAACAGTAGTATTATAAGCTTGCTAAATGTTGTGTGTATAACTGTGTAGTTTCTTTGTCTTCTTCATACTGTTTAAATGAAAGGTTGTTTTACTCCTTAGTTGCCTTTGAATCTCTTTTGTTGCTCT
>VMDR010037718.1:0-10160 GCA_007922815.1 Macrotus californicus | reverse complement strand
CCCTCCTGCCTCCACCCCTATCTCAACCCAAGCCATTAACATAGCCAAAGACTGAACTAAGGAATGTTTAGGAATCCAGACTTCTGACTTAACTTACTGATAGTTCATTAACAAACCTGGTTAAGTGATGATTCCATACTAAGTGTTTCACATTTCCAGAACTCTAACTTACGCTAGAGTCTTCCTTCTCTTCTCTCCTGCAGAATCTGATTTTTCTTAGTAGAAGCTTCCCCCAAACTCTAACTCTCTATGATCCAAAGACACCACCCCTTAACCTACACATTCCAAGGAAAAAGAAAACAACTTAGACACTGGAGAAGAGTAAACTGACACAATACATCACAAATATGGAAGTAGGATAAATTATACTAAAGAGAGAGACATTCTCTAGTAAAATAATATGTAAAAGTTTTGTTTGCAGGAATAATATAATTATTATGCACAGATAGGCCTGATTATTTATAGGTATTTGACCTTTCCACTTAGTTATCTATTAATCTTCTGTGGGAAAGAACAAAATTCAGAAAGGAGAAAACCAAGTTAGTTGCCACCAGAGTCTGCCTGACCTAAAGATGCCTTTTTGCTAAGCAAGAAACTCCCCTTGATTGGCAACTCCAAGATTTTGCCATTAGGGAAAAAAATTTCTCACACGTACCCTTTACTTCCCCACCCTTTCCTGTATCATTCAGTTCTCAGAGCCAGGACAGATTTCAGCTTCCACATGACCCAGAACTACTGAGCATGCTCAGCTATTTAACCCTACCTCAGTTCATTCAGAATTCAGGCCACCACTGGGGCTTTCGTACATCTTTCTCCCTTAGAGTCAAAGGTTCTCTCCTGCCTTTCCAAGCAGCTCAAACAAAATAGAAAATAATTGTGTCACATACCCACATTCTATGCTGGGAAATGAAGAATTTCCAAGATACAAAAGGGAAGGTCAGAGAAGAGTCAAGAACTCGGACATGACAGGAAATTGGAGATAAGAGGGGCATGAAAATGTTCCAGGCCTTCACAAAGGAAGGGACTAGTGTGAGGCCGTGTGGCGAGTCTCATAAGAACTGAGAAAATAAGTTCCACTTTGGTGGGTGACACATAGACTTGATTTTGCTTGACTTGTAGTCTCAGCATGACATTTTTCATACGTCCTTTCCTCTAACTCTTTCCATCCCCCCTCCACTAAGTAATTTAGATACTATTTCCATAAATCTAAGATAGATAGAGATAGATTGATAGGTGACAGACGGATAGATGATAGATAATTTACCCTATTTGGGCGTTTCCATGGCTGAATGTGCTGGTGATAACTATACCACTCTGTATCACCAGCAGGCATACAACATGTGTTTGGTATAAGTGAAGATGAAGATAAACTTATCAGTTAATCAATTTTTTCTAATTTTTTTCTCTGACCCACCTCTATACATCCAAACCCCAACTCCCAAAATAGGAAGGCTAGTATCTGGCTTCATAGGTACCACACATAGAAACTATGCTAAAAATATTAATTTTAGTAGACCAGTGCTTCTCTGCCTTAGCTGTTCATTAGTAACACCTGGAGACTTTGTAAAACATACCCATTCTGTACCCTTGCCAGTAAGATCAGGATCCCTAGGGCCAGAACCAGGCATCAGTACTTGCAAATATTGTCTCCTGTTCACTCCATTAGGCCCTCCAGACTGAGAACTACTTCTTTAGATCAATGGTTCTCAGACTGAAGTGCTGCATGAGACTCACTGCAGGACTAAATATAATGATTGCCTCCCCTCCTTGTTATTTTGGAGGTTTGGGGTGGGGCTTGGCATTTGCATTTCTCAAGAACACGCAAGTGCTAACGGTGATGGTCTGGGGCCATACCGCTTTGTTAGAGTGAAGGGATGCTAAGTTTGGTCACCCTGATGTATAGTTCACATGATATTAGTTATTTTAAGCTGGTTATTTTTAAGAAACAAAAGATGCAAGAGAAATTTTCGGCCTTCCCCCTAACTGCCTAAAAGCAATATAGATAGAGGACCTGCTCCAGGAAGGGAGAGATCATAGATAAATCTGTGCCATACCATATTGATCCCTTCATGAGGGTTAGCACAGTTGCATCCTATATGACACAAAATAAATTTAGAGATTTTAAGTGAATTTGGGGGGAGCAGTAAAGGGGACAGATTCACATTTAAACCAATGGAGAAGTGAATGCTGGTTTGGGGGAATAAAATTATTCCTTTAAAACAATTTTCATTAAATTTATTGAGGTGACACTGGTTAGTAAAACCATACAGGTTGCAAGTACACAACTCTATAACACATCACCTGCACACTGCATTGTGAGCTCACCACCCACAGCCAAGTCTCCTTCCTTCACCATTTATGCCCTTTTACCCTCTTTACCTCCTCCTGTACCCCTTTCCCTCTGGTAATCATCATACTTTTGTCTGTGTCTATGAGTTAAAAAATTATTCTTAAGGCAAAGAACATGTACTTAAAAGGCTTCCTCCATTCTAACAAAGGTTATAGGATAATAATAGGCTGAGCCTTTAAAAATTGCCAATAGTTGAATGTTTTGACCTACAAAAACAGCAGTGTATTATGGGTCAACCTATTAGTAATCTCAGTAACAAAGTGTGGTGTGTTTCACGGAGTAGGGAGAAAACCATCAAACCGTTGATCTGAAGTTTCATGAACAAAGAAGACAGTTCATTCATTTCCTCCCTGCTATCCCTAACAAGTTACTCTGCCTAGCACATGGTAAGTATTTAATAAATTATGGTTGCATGAATAAATGATCTGAAAATACAGTGTTTTCAAAGCATTAGAATATCCTAAATATGTAAATTTAGAGCCTGAGTTTGTTTTGATCTTGAGTTTCCTGTGCTGGGTTGTTAATTTTTGAAACTGCTTTGTCTATTTTCATCAACTCATTGTTTTTTTTTTTTGTTTGTTTGTTTTACTCCCATGAGTTCACCCACTGGATCATGGTCTATATATTACTCATGTCTAAACATGGACCAAAATGTTTTGCCCTTTCAACCTCTTCCATCTTGCAGAACCAAATCCTTATTTCACTGTTACACCTGCAATCACCTTTCAATAAAGCTTCCAGTGGACCCCCTTACACCTTTGTCAGATTTCTCGTTTCTTGTTTGAATGTCCTTCATCTTTTCAAATTGTCCTTTGGTTGTATTCAATACTTAAGTGACTATTACTTTGCAATGCACACATTGTAACCCCAATTTTCCATTTGTCGGAGTTTATTTTCTCAGGAAAATTGCACTTCATTACAGATCTATTCATCTGTGAGTTGGGGGGAATATAGTATTATTTCAATCTTAAATGGGTAATTTTTCCCCTTTTGCTTGAGTAGGGAATGAGAAAATAAGTTTGGATTCTTTTGTAGTTGATTTGACAAGGATACTTAATCAGAACTATTGGGGTCATGGCAATTCCTCAATGCCAAGACAGAATATATATTACTTATAAAATGTAAGCAAAAGGGCTGTACTTGAAAATCCTAGTGCACTATAAACTCACACCAGATAAAAATCCTATGTGATTCAAAGAACTCATAGTTATGCATAACAAAGCTATCCAGCTCAACATACTAGTCCTTCACTTCCTACAACAAAGGTGTTCTGAAAAAAAACCTTGCATATTAAATTTTTATGTACCAAATCATATTCCCAGTGCCACAGATGACACATAGCTAAAAATTAAAGAATGCATTTAAAGAGCATTTTGGAATTTATAAAGGGCTTTAATATATATTACTAATTCTCACTAAAACAAAACTGTGAAGCAGATGAACCAAATAGTAATAAATCCCTGTACGATGGCTGAGTTAGGCTATATAACTTCCCCCAAGTTCACACAAGTAAAGTTGCAGAGCTAAGTTATTAACCCAAGATTTTCTGCTAAAGTTCAATGGTTTTTGTTTGACTGTTGCCTCTGTTTCAGGTTGCAGGCATCCATGGTTAAACTTTTGATTTTAGATATCAGGCTGTTTTGACTCAGTGTTTTTTTATTTGGGTATCTCTCTGACAGATTTGGTTATATTTCCTACAAATTATACTTAGATGATCTACATCATGATCTGAATTAGTGATTGGCATAAATTGCTTAGAAATTTTAGGTTTACAGAAAGGGGTCTCAGGAGGTTTCAGTTAAACATAGAAAGGCTACATGTACATATGTTGTTGGTATATTGTTTCTCAGGAGACAGCTGGAAGTTGTGGACTTTGAGGGCTCTGTGATGTGACTCTGACCTTCTTTCTCTGAAATTCTAATGAAGACTGCCTACTCTAGAGACCAGAGGTTTACAATGGAATCTTCTACTCTATTATTTGTTTTTTAATCACATATCTTTAGCTGAAGCTGAGTATGGCTTGAATGTTTCATGGCAAATTCAAACTTAGAACAAATAATTAATAGCTAAAGCAATAGGCTAGGTTTGGAGTAAATTGATCACTTCTTAATATTTAATATAGCACGCCAGGTTCTCTGTCATCTGATCCTTGACTACATTCTCAAATTGGGTGTATTATTATTTCCTCTACTGTCTTCAGCTCTTCTTGAAAGCAAGGGGGAAAGAATGAGGCTTGAACCATGGCAGCCTCAACCATGTTTTCAAAGAGTTTCTCAAATAGTATGAACAGGCACAAATTTCAACAAAGTTGAACTTATCAGACTCCTTTTTCAAAGTCCATCTCAGATATCACCTCTTTTAGGTAGTAATGCTACACTTCCCTGGAGAAAATGACTTATTCTCTTATGTTTGCCTCAGGAGTTCAGTTTGCTTTGTTGACTTATTGTGAGCAAATACTATGTACTGGGCACTACACTTGTGTTAGCATTTTGCTAATGTGTTTGTTATAGAATTTATTTTTCATGTCCAATATTTTTTTTAAATAAGAACACTGGTAGTTTCATTTAGCATGCAAATATTCATAGAGCTTAGGGTCATAGGAAAACATAAAGAAGGAAATTCTGAGGAAATTCCATACTGTTTTCCACAGTGGCTGCACCAGTCTACAATCCCATCAACAGTGCACTAGTTTCCCTTTTCTCCACATCCTCTCCAACACTTGTCTGTTGATTTGTTTATGGTGGCCATTCTGACGGGTGTCAAGTGGTATCTCAAGGTAGTTTTAATTTGCATCTCTCTGATGGCTAGTGATGCTGAGCATCTTTTCATATGTCTCTCTGCTGTCTGTATATCCTCCCTGGAGAAGTGTCTGTTCAAGTCTTTTGCCCATTTTTGAATTGGAAAATATATTTTTTGGTGTGCTGAGGAATTTTAGTAATTAGTTTATGTGTGCTATGAGATTAAAAAGGTTGGAAATTTTTTATCTAAGCCACAAGGATGTCTAACTTTTTAGTGTCTCTGGGCCACACTGGAAGAAGAGTTGTCTTGAGGTCACACATTAAATATAGAAACACTAACGAAAACAAAAAGAATCTCATAATGTTTTAAATAAATTTATGATTATGTGTTGGCTGCATTCATTGCCATCCTGGGCAGCACGTGGACCCCGGGCCACAGATTCGACATCCCTGGCTCTAAGGCATAGATGTTCTGACATTAGGACAACTGAAATTAATTTATTACTGCCTGAATAACAGGTACTTTGTTAGGCAAGGTCATAGTAGTATCTCATTTTACCCTCACCCTGACTCTGCAAGTAGAGTTTTGCATTTTCATGTTAAAATGAGAAAGGTAAGGCTCAGGAATATTAATCAGATCTCTTTGGATTACACAGGTAGTGAGTGGCAGGAGATCCAGGATTCATACTCCAGCCTTGGTGAAAGCAAAGCTAAACGACTGAACCTAATTGATCACAGGTTTTATAGAGCTGCAATAAACACAGTTTAGGTCAGATTCTTTCCAAAGCTCTTAAATGACAATCTATATATATATATATTAGTTAAGAAGAAGCAAAACTTTATCATCCAATTTTGAAATGTATTTTTTCTACTCCTAAATTAGTTTTTTTCCCTCTTCAATGAGGGGTTCCTTTTTTATTTATTTATTTATTTATTTTGTGTTCAGGTTCCATTCATGTTCAGCAAGGGTTCTGGCCATTTCAATAAAACCTACTTCTGCACTGACTCAGAGAGCTGTGAACAAGCAATAAAAGAGGCACCTTCACCTCAGGATTTTGATATCCATCTTTCTGCCCTTCTCATTCATGAACCAGGAAGAGATTTGTCAAAAATCCTGAGGCTATCAAATACAGTTTGGTGTTTTCGCTTCTATAGAGCTCCGCCCACCCCGACACTTTACATAATCTGCCATCTTAAGGCTGATTCATCTCTCCATTACTGAAGCTCAGCCCCTGTGGTGTAAAAGGGATCAGGTCCCATAGAAGAACACCCAGAAAGCATAGCCAAATGGTGAGATAGACATCGCAGGCTCAGAAGGGCCCATAAGGTGAATAGAAAGGAGCATTTTGAGGACTCACTGTGTTATGTGGCTTCCAAGCTATATTTAGCTTATTTGTGTCTCATTCACAACTCTAGCAGGAAGATCATTTTCATTGCGATCTTACTATGTACCAATCACTATTATAAATGCTAAATGGGCATTGATGTGTTCAATTTTAAATAGTACTAAAGGTTTAAAAACAACGATAGGGCAGTAATCTTCAAAACTCTCCAAATCCCCAACTCACTTAGCTTATAGTAGCAACCCATAATTTTTTCTTCCTTGAACTTTGTTTCTAAGTAAAAAAATATACAAATATACTTCAAAATCTTTTTAAACCACAGTTTGGGTTTTATATCCCCTGGATTAGTATGAGATTGGATTATTTTCTAAAATACGAAAGGCAAGAATTATCAGTGGTAGTCACAAAGAACCCTAGAAGGTGAACATTCTAAGGCACTTTAATGTTATTTATTCCAACAGTTCTCCCCCTCCTGCTTTGCAGATGGGGAGACTGAAGCCCTGAGAAGAAAAGAGGAGATTCAAACCACACACCTACTTAGTGGAAAAGTCAGTGGTCAAATTCGGTCCTCTTATTTCTCATTCCCACAGACCTTCCACAATAACGCAAGACGCCATCTCTTTGGATGTAGAAACACTACCTTTGCCAGTTAGAGAAAATGAACAAAACAGAAACGCAAGCATGCAAAATCTATGAACTTCAAAGGACCGTATTCTACTATAAAAAATATTACTTTGGTATGCCCAAACTATTCAATGACAGCATCCTGGTTGACTAATTCTACAATGCTTCCTTGTGGCCTATAGCAAGATGTCGAAGTTCTCCATGTTTTAGAAGGCCCTTACATATCTGGTCCTTGCTTACTTTCAGCCTTATAATACCATGGCTCTTTGCCTAAAATAAATGTGATGGTCTCAGAATTATTCAATCCCCAACTGCCTTATCCTTATATTTTCTACCATGCACACAAACTGAACCCAGAAATTGCAATTTTACATCCAAATTACTTGTCTTATTTCTTTAAATATATATGTATATTTTGAATTTATATGTTTTCAAATATAGATTTTAATTAATTTATGTATATATTTCTATTCTTATAAAGAAATACTTTTATATTTTTATCTACCTACACATGTGTGTATCATATACATTTTTTCTAGGTATCTTATGATCCTTCATAAGATCTGTTTTGGAATTGTGCTCATAAATGTCCATTTAACAAACAGATGAATTTGGCTGGCATGATGCCACACAAACACACACACACACAGAGCTCAGTTAGATTCTACCATCCAGCTACAATTCTTGTCAAATCCTTTTCCCTGGTGCACCCTGGAAAATTTTTCCAAAGTTAGAGGCAGAGAAATAATGCAAAAGAAACTCTGCATTTTTCAATTTCCTCCTATTCTAAATGATAGTAAAGTGTCAGGTAATATATACAGCAGCCTCCCGAAGTAAATGCAGTTTCCTGAGAAAGCTCTCTTCCTTGGGAGTACTCACTATCCATTTTTCTACGGAACCAGAGGAAAACTGCAGTCCTTGCCACTACAATTCAAAGCGCTATCCACATTACAGAGTGAAACCCAGGAAGATTCCGAGAGAATCTAATCTAGCTCAGTGCGGAGCGGTAGACAATGTTATTTCCGACAAATTAATTTCATTGGCTCTACAACAGCAAGAGGAAGTGGCGTGTGCATTTACACGCTCCGGAGGGAGCGGCGCCGGGAGCGGCTCACGGGGCACACAGGAAATCGGCTGTAGATAAAATGTTCCCACAGAGCTCAGTCCTCACTGTGCCACCCAATTGTACATCTGCACAACTTGTGCTGTTTAGTCATTTCTTTAAAATAAACACCTGCAAAATGAATTTAATTTCATATACACTTTTATAATGTGTTAGGAGAATTTGTGTTAATGAGACACAATATCACCTGACTAATATAACCCGAAACTTTTACCTCCATAAGTTGAAACAGCCATATAAATGTAACTACAGAAAATGTTGCAATTTAAAGGGTAAAGAACAGCTTGTGAGGTTATGCAACCACGAGGACTCATGATTATGGTAGGAACGAAGAAGGGTTTTCATTTCACTTACCAGTATACTTTTCAATATTTTCTATAAGAAACCTATGTGATTTTTGATATAAGGAAAAGCACTCATTCTTAACATTACAATTGTTTGAAAGAGGAAAGTTTAAGGTACACCAGAGGTTTTAAGAATATGTACCAGCTAGAACTCCAGACCAAGGGAAGAATATTCCAAGTAGAAGCAATAGTGTTGGCAAGCACCCAATACAAGTGAATAAGTGAATTAATGAACAAAGTTTTAAATAGTAATTGTTCATTTTAGCAAAAGCATATAATCTAGGCATGATGAGACAATGATACAAAAGTGCTTTACAAGTTAAGTATCTTTAAAGTAGGCATTTTGTTTTCTATTTTCATATATGCTAATGAAATTGAAGTAACCTAATAGGAAGGTATTATTTGGCCTATCTTACAGATAGATAAATATTTAAATGATATAGATGTTTACTGATTTATTCTTTTATTCGTTCGAAAATTTTTATGGGGACCTATGCAGGTACCAGGCAGTATTCTGAGTGCTGGAGAGTCAGAAGGAAACAATTTGATAGCCTCTGCTTGTATGGCGTTCTCTTTCTCTGTCCAGGGAGAGAGAATTTCAGGGACGGCATCTGAGAAGTTGCATTGCTAACCAGTTCCTAGATTATACGTTTCTGCCGGCCTTGGGCTCGCAGTGAACAAAGGAAAAGTATGTGTAGGCGGAGCCTCATGGAAAATGAGAATGGAGAGGGAGATGGAAGGAGAAAGGTAGGAAGGGGCTCTCCTGGGTGCCTTGCCAGTTATGTTCACAACGTGGAAATTTCTCTTTTTGAGAAGAGTCAGTAAAAGCTGTTAAAGGAGTTTCAGGCAGTGGTGATAGGGTGAGATTTGTGTTTGTGTAAAGGATTGCTTCCATTGTGGTCTGGAGAGCATACTGGAGAGAGAGGCAAGTTCAAATGCAGAGAAAACAAGAGGCTATGCGGTAGCTGAAGAAGGACAGTTTGGACTAGGGCAGGTGTGACTTGCCCTAGTGTCTACAGATAGTGACCAGCAGATGCATTATTGAAGCCACATTTTCTGACTGTATATTTGACCCTCTACTCAGTTGTTTGTAAAGTATGGTCCAGATCATCATTATCAGCAGCAACAACATCTGAGAACTTGTTAGAAATGCAGAATCTCAAGCATCAGCCCAGACCTGCTAAATTGGAATCTGCTCTCTGAAAAGACTCCTAGGTCATCCACATTCACGTTCACGTATGTAAAGCATGACTCTACCATCAAATATCTGCCTCACATCCTACTTACTTAGATAATGTATGCTTTTGAACGGCAGGATTTAGGAAGGAAATCCAACTTCTTTCCCAAAAACAGTCTAGGGTTCTTTATCAAGACATGCAGAGTAATAAAAAAAGTGGCAGAAATACATAGATATTGAACTCCTTGACAATAATCATATAACAAAATAAAATTCAGAAGAGATTTGAGTTAATTACTATAATCCTGTTTTAAATTAAAAGTGTTTGGGTTTTACTTATTTTTCTACCCATAACTGAGCTACACCTAGAAGAGAGAAAAATGGTTTATTAAGCAATTTCATTACTCTAAAAATTCCTTTATGGAGTTGGCAAAGCTGATACAAAGAGAATAATATTAAGG
>VMDR010037717.1:0-10161 GCA_007922815.1 Macrotus californicus | reverse complement strand
CAAGTGTCAGAGATTTTCAAAACCCAGTTTTCCTGGCTTCTGTAATATGGAATTTAGTTTTTTAAAAGAAGAAAAAAATCAAATTATAGTTTCAGTATTTTTTAAATTTTAATAATATATTTTGTTTAATCCAATATATCAAAAATATTATTTCAACATATAAACAGCATTTAAAATTACTAATGCTATATTTTATATATATATTTATATGTATTTTTGGCATACAAAGTCTTCAAAATCCAGCGTGTGTTTTATCCTTGCAACAAGTGTCCAATTGGACTAGCCATATTTCTTTTAATTCCTTTTTATTAAATTAATTGGAGTGACACTGATTAATAAAATTACACAGGTTTCAGGTGCACAATTCCACAACACATCATCTTTACACTGTACTGTGTTTTCACCACCCAAGTCAAGTGTCCTTCCATCACCACTCACCCCCCATAACCTCCACCATCCAGCCTCACCCTGGCAATCACCACACTGTTGTCAGTTTCCATGAGTTTTTTTCTTTTATTTTTCCTTTTTGCTCAATTCTGCATCCCCCCCACCGAACTTCCCTACCCCAGACAACTGTCACACTTCTCTATATCTATAAATCTGTCACTATTTTGCTTGTTAGATCATTTTGTTCATTAGATTCCACGTAAGAGTGAAATCATATGGTACTTGTCTTTCTCTGACCTGCTTACTTCTCTTAGCGTAATGCTCTCTGGGTATCCATGCTGTCACGAAGGGTAAAGTTTCCTTCTTTGTTACAGCCGAGTAGTATTTCACTGTGTAAATGTCCCACAGCTCCTGTTGATGGGTACTTGGGCCACTTCCATATCTTGGTGATTGTAAATAACACTGCAATGAACATACAGGTGCTTATGTTCTTTCAAATTAGTGTTTCGGGTTTCTTCAGATAAACTACTGTAGATGTAATCACATTTTTATACTACCTGAAGCTTAGGAAGTTTTTTTTTAATATTAAATCAAGCTTTATGAGTTAATCCTGAGAAATTTAAGAAGAGTTTTCCAGGTATTGCTCATTCTGTCACAATTTGTATATTGTTGCAAATTTATAGCCATCATTTTTGTCTTTCTAGATGATATAGAATTAGTACTGAAATATTGATATGGATGAAAGGAAATGATTTCATCGTGTGAATAAGACAGTACTGTACTTTGATGTATTAGGTTGAATCAAATCCCTGAGTGTATAAAGGACAAGAAGCTGAGGAGAAACACGTCATAGAAATAAAGATGCTAAATAAGCATTCCGTGGTAGCCATCATTGTGGGCTGTAGGAGGAAACATTCACAGCCAGACTCAGCTCAGGGTCTGGTGCCTGCACATGCAGTTCGGTGCCTGTGCTACAGCAAGGTAAGCACTGGTTAGATGTACCGACTGCACATTCTACAGCTTGTTTCCACTTTTTAAAAGCGTACTTACTTAAAAAGTTAACAATTTAGCTCTTTAATAAATATTTACTAAACACATTAATTAGTGATTTGGCAAATGTTTCTGTGGCACTTATGACGTGCCAAAAATTGTTCTAAGGTTTTTGATAAATATGAATCATTTCTCTCTTAAGAGCCCATTAGCCCTATTTATTCATTTTTATTTCTTCAGTCCACTTAATAATAGGTACATTATTCTTTTATTTTACAACTGTGGAAACTGAGGCACGACAAAGCTAAGAGACAGCCGTGCTCAGTAATCGAGCAGCAGAAATATGACCTAGAATTCATGCCATTAACTATTACACGATGTGCCTCTCACTTGTTTAAGGAAATTGTGTAAATTATTTAGCCCCGAAGAAATTGTGTGGTGGGGAGCCAATTTTTTGTTATGGTACAATAAAAGGAAAAGAAAAAATTTATAGCACCATTTTTAAAAATTCACAAGAAAAATAATGTATTGGGTCATATACAAAATATGCATGTCCTTAAAAATGTAATGACCTAAGAGTCAGACCCAGTTGGTCAGACGAATAAACACGAAAAATTCTGCACTGCCTCTTGGCCACAGAAATGTTAATACCTAGGCGTGTTTGTGGAAACTTTTTCATATGACGGCCTGCATTGCATTTTATTTTTTAGCTTAAAATTAAAGTGAGTGCATTTTGCAAGGCTCAGTATCCACATGCCACCCACTTCTGTGTGGTATTTATCGCTGCAGATTTTAGAAGATGAAAGCCTTGGTTGGTTAAACTATCTGCAGATTTGTCTCCGTTCTCCATTTTCCTGGTAACAACGTGGGCTGGAAACTGCAATAAACACTTACAGAAGACATTCTAGCCGACACTGTGTGCCATTTCCCGTCTGCGCTCCTATTTAAAGCAGAGGTGCCGTTAGTGGAAATTGCTTTACAAATCAGGGGAAGGATGCATGGCACAGGGGAACGGATCATCGTTTCCGGGTGTTACACTAGACGGCCATGACAACAGTGTAACAAATTAGATGAGCCTTGTGAAGAGGTTGGTCATGCTTGACTAAAACCCTGTGATTATCCTGAGATTCTTGCATGTGAAAAATACATATTTCTTTGCGTTATCAAATTAGCCAAAAGTCTTCATTTTCACAGTATCTCTCCAGTTGAATCTGTCTCCATAGATCTCATAATTTGCACACAATTCAGATCAGTTATCATGAGCCCAGTCTTCTCTTTGGAACTCCCAAATCTGTGGTTAATTTCCTCAGCCATAAAGAGGAGTCAGTTTCTGAGAATGGCATCTTGCTGTATTTACACAAATAGACATGTTCCTTATAAAAATTTCCATAACATTCAAAAATGGGAAATGACTACTTTCTCACCCAATATTACTGTCAGAAATTATATTCAAAGGCCTAGGTTTCTAGGACAAGGGTTTTAAATAATGTATAGCACATGTGGTACCATAAACAAAAATATATTTGAAGTACGTGAATAACATGATAGGGTTTTTTATTGTTTTCTTTCTTTTTGAAGCGGGAACAAGTAAAATAAAGTAAAATAAGCCACATTTCAATCTGAGAGAATTAAATGGCTCTTATTTGCAGAAAACAAGCAATTTGGCTGATCGTGTTTAATCAAATTATTCATGTGTGAGGGCTGGCATATTTTTTTTGTGGGAGCAACCAGCTGTGGCGAAATACACCATAATCATAAAGAGTCTGTGTATGAACATACTCTGTGTGGTCATTACATTGTCCTCTGCTTGTTGACTGGAGAAGACAAGCAGCCATCTTTAAAGTACTGATTGCCTACTAATTTCAGACCTTCCTTAGCTATTCTTTTTCCTCTCTTGCTTTCTTCTCCTCACTCAATAGTGACAGAGAACAGGCCGGATTTTTGACATGAGCGTGAAACAAAAATGCATTCTTAAATATACCCTTTAAAAACATTCCAGTGGTAAGTGTAATCACATTGTGGTAAAAAAAAAGTTCCTTTCTCAACAGTTTCTAATTTATTTAATAGCAATTGGCATTCTCACTTTTTCTTTCCTTCCACCCCTCCACCTTGCCCCTGGTGTCCCGATTCCTTTTCATACTGGTTTGCCACAGAGGGAGAGACACGCTTTGGACTCAAATAACAACTGAGAAAGATGGTAGAGAGTGCTCAGCTGTGAAATCTCTGAACGTTGAAATAGGAATCAGATGAGCAGGTGACATCACTATGGCCCAGTCATTGCTTTGGCAAAAATCTGTTCTCAATTTTTGAGTTGCCTAGAAGCAAAAACAGTATTATAGCAAAATGGGTTATAAAACCTGTGTGTTCATTGGTATCCTGTAAGTCAGTTATTTTATCACTTTAAATATTTAAAAACACACAAGTACAGAAAGGTGACATCGGCACTTAGAGCATAGAACGGGACATTGGGATGTCAAAATAAATAGAGAAAGGTTAATGTTCTTATTATTCATGTGTTTGGAAGGGTCAGGGCCACAGCTAGCTCCTCATATCGCCGTTTATAACAGGCCTTGAATATGGCGAGGAGGGAGCATGAGCTGCTTCTCTTCCTTTTCCACATTATCTTCAATGAGTCACCAAAACTCTCTCCTTCTTGGTTTTTAAAACAACAAAAAAGGCCCTGTCCCATTTCATATTATAGATCACCACGCCTTTATTACATGCATGTTAAGGGGACTTACTTAAGAAAAAGAAGATCACAACTATGAACAGTAAAATGATAACGCACACAACTGTCAACAACGGAATCTAAACAAACAAACAAAAACACCCAAGCAAACAACTAGAACAGAAACAGAATTATAGAAATGGAGATCCCATGGAGGATTATTAGTAGGGAGGGGGAAGGGGGAAAATAGAGGAAAACGTACGGAGATTAAGAAGCATAATTGGTTGGTACAAAACAGACAAGGAGATGTGAAGAATAATAGAGAAAATGGAGAAGCCAAAGAACTTAATATGCATGATCCATGGACATGAAGTAAGAGGGGGAATTGCTGGAGAGACAGGGGTACTGGGTGGAGGGGGGCCAAGGAAAAAATTAGGACAACTGTAATAGCATACTCAGTAAAATCTACTTAAAAAAACAAAACAGCAAAAAAAAAGCTCTCAATTTTTTGAGCTAATCTCCTAATTTCCCTCCATTGTTGAGCTCTATACTAAGAGTCTAACGGTCTAGTTGAATTCAATACTCACATCTCCAGCCTGGCTGTTCATGCCTAATGCCAGTTAAGAAGGAGTGTTCTTAAGCAAGCTCTTGGGTAAGACTCCATATGACAGTTCACCTAACCTCAGCCAGCTTCAGTTCTTGTCCTTCAATGTGATCACTCACAGCCTCTTGGTAACGTGGGCAGCCCAGCAGGCAGCCAGCCTTGTGAGTGAGTTAGAAGCCCAGAGAGTGGATGCTGAGCTACCTGCAATAGAGTCCACTGGATCCCAAGGAAGACTCAGTCATCTTTGCCAAAACAAAACGTGGGAGTATTGTCATCTCCACTGTTGGCCCTTTTTTGTTCTCAGGTATCTCTTTCTAGATCTCCTTTCCCTAGATCAGGTGGATTCAGAAAGTATAGACAAGTTAATGCCTGAACTTCATGCAGCGTGAGAAGAACACAGCACTCTCCTTGCAGAAACCCTCCATGTTTACAAGTGATACGACAGTAGTTAACTTCCCCTTGACTGTGGGCATCAGAGGGAAGCAGGAGCACTCCTCAACTCAGTGTCTCTTAAATCTGAAGATTCCCTCTATTTTTAATCTTATAAAGTCTGGGAGGGAAAGACTGCAGTGAAGCATAAGACACAGAACTTGTTCTTACCAGACACTGTGGGAGGTGTCTGGCCCTCATGGGGAGCATCCTCTTCTTTAGCACATGGGCTACTTTATGTCCACTTATTCTGGGCTTTAAGCTGTAGTCCTCAGTTCCAGAATATGTACAGGCATTTCTAAAAATGATGTTGTGCTAGCTTACTGCCCGCCTGCTATGATTAGCCTACCTGAGGAGTCATTTTCAGTAACGGGACCAACTAAAATACTGTGATGTTGTAAGCAAAGTGCAAGTACTGTTCTAACTTTGAGTTGTTTTATAAATAGAAGGTGAGCAAATGCCAGATTCTTTCTTGCTTTATTGTTCTTATCACCCCTACTTAGTTCCTTCTTTTCCTCTGTGTTTTCCAAGTTAAGGAGAAGAATAATTCTTTTTATTATGTTTGAAGTATTTCCTACCCACCTTGAGTAATTAGGACAGTTCAAACATGAGTCCGTTTTATCTATGTGACACCTGGAGTTCTAGAAATTCGATGGTTGTTTGCCAAATCTCCTGCTATAGAAATAATCAGGGGACTGAACAATGTGGGCTTATTCATTCACTTACATGAACATGATCGAGATGACAATAATAAAAGAGAGTAACGCATACAAATAAAAATAGTGATGCCCTGTCCTACAAAGAGTTAAAAGCTTTGTGAAAGTGATTGTGCTTATTATGGAATATTTCATTTGAGATAAGCATTATTCATTTCCACATTTTGTGGATTTGAAATTTGACAAATTGATGCACACAGTGGCTTATTCTGGTGCTCATAATCTCAGCGATTAGGGAAGCCAAATACAGGACTTGGGCTTTTGGAATTTCAGGCAGGGGAGGCTGGGCTGTATCAACTCTGCTCGAAGTGAGGTATCTTGATATCTTTCTGTGTCCATTTCTGCTTAACATCAGAATTCTTTATCCTAGAGAGCCCTGGCACATTTAAGAACCTCAAATTGCATGGAAGTAATTGAGGATGGCTTATTGTGGTCATTTATATCAAATACAAACCCTATGAGGTTGGTGAGCTATGTGAAATAACAGTGCTGTGTGCTAGCCACTGAGATTATCTGTATGAATAGTTAGTTGACTGTGTCACTCTAAACCTCAAATATGTATAATGGTACACTCATTCAAGTCATATGGGTTCAGAGCCCTTCTAACATAGCATAAAGTTACTGTGAAAGAGAGGACTACACATAAATTCTACAGGCAGCCCATCATAAACCATACCCAGGAATTCTTCACCTAAAGAGGCAGATTCTTCTGAAGACAGCATCTTGGGCTGCCCCTGTCTTGTTTGTAAGAACTGATACTGAAAATGAGCTGCATCTCAAAACACAGGAGAAGGTTCTGACAGGACACATATTTATCTTCTGCCAGGATTATTTAGAGGATTTTTAAAACTTGGCTTCTGAGAAAGAGCAGTTGAATGTACAGCATGTAATAGAGCTGTAACGCTTTCTGAGCAAGGGGAAAAATTACCCTTAAAGGCATGCGCTATGTTCATATACACAATTGTGTGTATACACACTTTGGTGGGTCTGTTGATAAATGTGATTTTTCTGTCTTTGTTTTTGGAGCTGGAATGAAGAGAGCTTGGCCAACACTCTAAGAACATTATTTTCTTTGCTTTAAATTTTTTTTTAAATGTTAAAATACAAGCAGCATTATGATGTTTGGTAAGGATAAATTGAAATCTATTTTTCCATATCTTGTGTTTCTAAATCCTTCATCTTCCATCTCTGCCTTAGTAAAAATACACAGGTCCTACATTTTTTGCAATTACATCAGATGTCACAGTGTGACAGGCAAAATTCGGCCACTTGACAAAGAGCACTGTATCGAATTTTTGC
Organism: Macrotus californicus; assembly: GCA_007922815.1. NCBI lineage: Eukaryota > Metazoa > Chordata > Mammalia > Chiroptera > Phyllostomidae > Macrotus > Macrotus californicus. The sequence continues at coordinate 3,068 of VMDR010037717.1, read as the reverse complement.
TATTAGTTCTGGTTTTCCTGATAACTTAGATCTCGGGGAAACCCTGCTCTGCACTGATGAAGCCAGTGTTCTAGCCAGAGTTGAACAAATTGTCTTTCTTGCTGGTGCCGATTCCTTCAACAATCTCTGGAACTTGTCAAGGACAAGCAGGGTCAGGAATAGCTTTCCCATTTTAAGCTACATGACAAAACAGCATGAAGTGTCTCATTTCAGCAAGTTTGCATGGAGTTTATTCCTGTCATTGGTGCAATCAAATCAAATCTGTTCACCAGAAGTCAAATGTATAAGACTATTCTCCTTTATAATTCAGGAATTAGAGAGCCATCTACTGGTCTATCTTCCTTAGTGGTTTTCCGAACAGATAGGGGACTATCATGCAAAACCGAATCATTGGCCAAAACTGTAAGCCAAACAAAATATATTTACTTATCTTCCCTACTATATTTGGAGAAAATAAATACATGCTTTTTCCTTCTGAAACTAAAGAATAAAATAGAACTTCTAATGGGTAAGTTAGATAAAACGGAGACTATAAGTAAAATGAAATGAGATTTTATATTTATTAACCAGTTGATCAGCAAGTCGTTGTTAAAAATGTGCTCATGTTTAGAGTTTTTTTCTGGAATAATAATGAGACGGAAACAAAAATAAGACACAATGGACGACAGAACGTCTTGGCATCAAAGTAAGTGCACAAGACCTGAAGTTAGAACACCAGACTGTGAATGTTGCAGACTCCACTTATCAACCTGACAGTTTGGGGCAGTTCACTTAGCCTCCGTTTTTCTAGCTGAAAATTGAGGAAGATAAATAATAACTGCCTCATTAATTTATCATAATAATATGCTCTAAATTATAAAATGTCATATAATGCTAGGTATAAAATGTGGAAATCATGAAGTCTATTAAAATGAATGAAATGTTGAAATCTAAACACTGCAGAAAGTGTAGTTAAGGCCAGAATACTTATGGGGGGGTGTTGTCATAAAGAGGGCCTGAATAATGGATAATGTATTCAGAGGTGAAAGTCAGTTGGTTGGACACTGTGTAAAACACTTAAATAATCTAAATATAAGACACATTATCTGAGGGGAGAAAAATACATGAACACACATGATTTTTCCATGGCTGGTGCAGTTTAGTTTATATTGAAGTGCTTGAAGGATGGGAGAGAAGACAGATTAAGCTAAAATTTAATCTCTGGCTAGGTGAATGTAAGTCCTAAAAAATTAGCAAGGGAGAGAATAGAAAATCAAATATAAATAATATAAAAAAGAGGAAGATGATGGAAGCAAAGGGTTCCAGGAATCATTAATCCAAAAAGGGGGACTTCATAAAATATGAGTGACAACTTGAAAGAGTCAAATTAATTTGGAGAGCAGAAAATAAAAATAACCACTTTAATAACTGAAATCAGGGGAATTTCTACAAGTTTTATATGGAATTCTAAGGTGCGTGCGTTTCTGAGAGACACAGCAGCCTTCTGTGACTGCTGTGGTATTCAGTGACTCCGGGACAACATCTCCTCACTCAAAGCATACATCAGAAGTTCATGATCCCCAAGACCAAAGTACTGTGATTCCTGGGAAGATTGTTTTTGCACAGGAAGTTCTAAAGGCCAATCCACTTCACATAGTAAACACAGGTATGAATGTTTTGGTGGCTTTTTGCATGTCTTCATTCAAGAAAATATCACATTTTTTCAGAATGTAATAATAAAAGGACTTACAATGTCATTTTCTTTTTAAGTATTACATAATGAGAGTGAGTAATATAGCTATTGTTAATTTTTAGACAATGAAGAAAAATTAATACTGGGCAAGCTTGTGCATTTTATAAGAAACTTTCACATTTTTAGTGCCAATTAAAGAGTGTATTTTCCCCTTCAATATTTCTACTTTAAAAAAAAACCTCACGAAATATGATTTATATTAATATCAATAGAATTGATGAAAATTGCTAAGAACATAATATTCTTGAATTCTATTTCATTGATAAAACATTTAACCATCTATAGTTTCTATATTTGTGACTCGGAATTTAAATGTAAATTCCATTCTCTCTCACACATACCATCTTCAAAGGGCTGATTCAGAAGCAGTTAATGCCCCGTAGTATAAAATTTGATGGTGAAATTCACAAGTTCTTAAAGCACACCCTGCTTATTTAAAGGATCATTGCCTACTACAATGAACTAAACTCATGACTACATGTCTCATTGTGCTTCCATTCCTTTCTCAAATGCATTGAAAATTATCTCTTTTATACATGAACATTTATTTTATCTCTCAAGTGAAAATCACTTCTTCCCTACAAAGCCCCAGAGGTTCTAATGGATTCCTCACTTACGGTATTTATTTTCCCCTTGCATTTTAATTATCGTTGTCATTGTTAATGAATCTTAACATAAAGTCTTGCTCAAAGTAGGTGTCACTTTCTGGGGGGAATCGATTGATGGAAGGATTACCCTCCCCCAAACACAAACCACAAACACACACTCACACATCTCCGAGCCCACATCAGGGATGTGGATGTGACAAGAACAAGAACAGAGAACATTAAGCCCTCAAGTCCTGCTGCACTGATGAGACCATTTATGAAAGGGATGGAGTCATATTACCTGATGAAAGCCTCTCTCTCTCTCTCTTCCCCCCTCTCTCCTGCACTGAAATATGTCTCTTGCACATGAATTCCAGAGTTACAAAATTCCTATGAGGGGCCTGGAAGTTTTCATTGTAGCATCAGAAACGTGCCTTGGGATCATGGTGAAGTTATTTAATCTCTCTTCTTCTTATCCACTCTTTAAAACAGATAAAGAGCTTTGATCTGTTCTTTCATTTGGGCCATTTTTGTTGTCTTGGCGCGCCTGTTACAACTAAGCGATGAAGAGATAGCCAACCTATCAGATGCACAGTTCAAAACACTGGTAATCAGGATGCTCACAGACTTGGTTGAATTTGGTCGCAAATTAGATGAACAAATGAAGGATACAATAAGGGAAATGAAGAAAAATGTACAGGGAACCAACAGTGATGGGAAGAAAAACGGGACTCAAATCAATGGTGTGG
>VMDR010037716.1:0-10034 GCA_007922815.1 Macrotus californicus | reverse complement strand
GACTGTAATTTTAAAATTGAAACAATATTTTTTAGAAAAGAAGCACTTGACCTTTGGTTGACCTAAGAGCTGGAACTCCATCTTGGAATCACTGAAAACTGCTTTGAATCTAATCAGACTGCTAAATTAATGAATAAGCTATTGGACAAATTAAAACAATTTGGTACATGACAGAAGAGAGCAGAGCTAAGGGGGAGGGAGGTAGATTCTCCCTAAGTAGGTGAACACCTTCCGCTGATTGAAAACAGAAATAGGGATCCACAGGTTAGGGCAAGTTGTGCCTGTATAAGGTGGTGAGAACTACAGAGGAGGGAGAAACTGAACAAAGGCCATTGTTCTCCTGCTGTCATCCTGCAGTCGTTCTATTTCTCTGTCTCTCCTGTCATCTGTTCCATGGGCCACCAGGATCATTTCCCAGAATCACTGCATGAGCTCTGGAACTCCTCCTTGGCATCCTGGATTGCAACCATTCACAGTCAAGTCATTCCCCCAAATTATTTTAAAGCCATGCTCAGGTTCCTTCCCCACTTCAGATTCTTCAATAAGAACTTTTGTTCTGAGAATAAAGTCTTAGCAAGGAAGACAAGGCCTCTCAATCTGAGCCCTGCTTACATCTACATCTGTAGTCAGTCGGCACTGTTTGCACCTTGTGCTTCAGCTGTTCTCAAATATTTTCACTTCTTGGAAGGTACCATGCTCACACTCACCTTCAGATTTTGTAAATGCTTTCCTCCTTTTAACCTATGTTTTAGTTAGAATTAAGTTGTGCTGCAAGTGACAATGACTTACAAGGTAGTTTATATCTTGCTCATATATCCTAGTGATCACCTAGGGCTGCTGTGGAAATTCTGCTTCAAGGTGTCAGGGCTGAGCACCATCTGGGCTGTTCTGCTAGGCAGGGTCTCTGTGCCTAATTTACTCTCAGGTCTAACAGTCCCTCCAGGCCCAGTCATCACAACTGCATTGCATTGAGAAGGAATGAAAAATGGGGAAGAGGTACATTCTTTCCTTTAAGAATATATCCTAGAAGTAGCTCCCATCATTTGTGCTTATATCTCATTCGCCAGAATATCGTTACGTGCCAGACCTAACTTTAAGGGAGGCTGAGAAACGTGTTTTTTGCTTCGGATAGCCACGTGCCTAGCTAAAATTCTACTATTCTGTGATTGAAGAAAAACAAAACAGACTGAGAGACAACTAGCCAAGCCTGACATAGTCCAACCCCCGCTCCCTTTTCTGCCACTTAGCCTGGTCAATCCTCAGGCACTTCAGGTCTCAGTCTAGCTACCACCTTTTGCAGTAAGCCCCCCTGAACCCTTATCTCAAGTCTAGGTTAGATGTCCTTTTTCATGCTCCCACAGTTCCCATCCTCCCCGCCCCCATTCAATCTACTACTCGCCTCCTCCACGTACGTTGTTATAGAATGAACGTTTGTGTCCTCCTCAAATTCATGTACTAAAAACCTAACGCCCAAGGTGATGATATTAGGATATGGAGGCCTTTGGGAGGTGGAGCCATCATGAATGGGATTAGTGTCCTTATAAACGAAATGCCAGAGAGCTCTCGCCTCCTTCCACCTTTGGAGGACACAGCAAGAAGATGGTTGCCTGTGAACTAGGTAGCCCATGAACTTCACCAGGCATCAGACTTGCTGGTGCCTCCAGAACTGGAAGGAATATATTTCTGCGGTGGTATTCCGTCACAGTGGCCTGAAGGGACTAAAACACAGACTAAGTGACTGCCTAGGTCATACAACAGCAGGGGGTGGAATTGGTATATGAACCCAAGCCCTGAGCCACTTCGTCAAGGTTACCTTTTAATCCCTCCCCACTCATCTCCATGGGGACAGTAAATTGCCAATCTCAGTTACCATTGTATTACCATTACCAAGTCCAAAGCCTAACATTTAATGAGTCCCAAAAATATTTGTGAAAGTAATGAAAGGCAGATAACAATGCCTCTCATTGCAGTCTGCAGCAGGCCTGCCCGTGTTATCTCCAGGACACAGGCAAATTACACAAGATCAGAGAGGCGATAGCTTCATTTATAATGAGATCATCTGTTCCAGTCCCTTATTTAACAACAGAAGAAAGTAAAGATGAAAGAAAAAAGCCTCAAACAGAAAACAAAGTACTTTACCTTGTTTTTGATAGACCTAGGGTGTAAATCTCCCAAGTCCTCTCCCATGGTACCTTATAAGAGGTACAGTTCTGAAAATCTAAGATGCTAATAAATCCTTGGGTAAGAATTACTGCTTTAAACAGTCATTCACAGGAAAGTAAGGGGACAGTAAATCAGTCCCCATGAATCCGATCTCCCACAGCCATTCACCTTTTTGTTAATCTGGATATAGAACCTCTAGTTTCACTACAACGTCAAGGTTTAAAGCATTTCTTAAATAAACCTCTTTAGAATGCAGCTATGTGTTTTACAGCTTTGTTTGCTGTGTGTATACTCATTTATTTTCTGCTGGAAAACCTCAGTGCTTTTATATTCATTGCTGTTCTGCATACTGAGGAATGAGGAGTGTACCCTGTCCTTTGGGAACAAAGCTTCCAGTTGTCTCACTCTCAACCCAGCTGAGATTTTATTGCTTTTGGTCAAAGATCACTGTGAGAGTCACATCATTTATGTGATCATTTTTTTTAAAACCTCAGCACATTTTCCCAGATGTATAAATGTGGATACATATTTGATGAGTTCCTACATTATTTACAGCAGAGAAGAAAAGTCTAAGGGTGATTTAATAACAGCCTCTAGGAGTTGCCATTGTGCTGCTGGAGATAGGACCTAGGGCTGGGCACAATGGGAATGGGAGGGGGGAGGAAAATTGAATCAGAGAAAATTTAAGCTTGTCAAAAATAAACTATTTCACCACCACATTCAACTTCCCTCTCTTTCCTCCCTTCACAGATCCACTTCACACCTCCACCCACAAGCCTGTGTTTATAGGTGAGGTCTAATCAACATCCTGGGTTGTTTTTTCCAAGCAATTCCATATTTGGGCATTCCATTTCAGTGTCCAAACTGTCTGTGCCTCAGTCTCAAAAGGTTAACGACATAACTCGAGTACAAATCAAGAATGAGCATTGAGGCAGGTACCAAAAGAATAACAAAGTTGATTCAAAGAGAACGGAACAAACTAAGGTGTTTAATGTGGGCGGAAAACAGATATTCTAAAATTAGATTGCTGCATTAAATATAAACTGGTTAATATCTTTCAGGACAATAAAACCAGAACCTTTGGTGTTATCTTCTCTACAGAAAAATGAAAATGTCACCTAAAGTTACTGTGTCTTATTAAGTTTACAGCATTGTTTACTCCATTGTACCAGGTTTATTCTCCTAAAGAGTCAAAGTATCTTTTAAGACCCATTACACGATGCTTTTTCCATGGTATTAAAACTTCACATAATCATCTTTTCGCCTCAGTTTCATTGATTCCCTTCAGCCAAAACCCACAAAGAAAACACCTAGAGTTGAAGAAGTTGGGTTTATTACTCCTTGACGCAAGGGAGAATGCTCACCATGGGGATCTATGGGGTGTCTCAGTAAGGGGATATGAGGAAGATTGTATTACAGGATTTGGGTCATGCTTAAGTATTGGACTAAGGAGCCTAAGAAAGCCAGGGTTTGCCCTAGATTGGGTGCTGTCAGAAAGCAGGGGCAATTCTATGATTGGGTGCCTCACTAAGTCATATCTATAGGAAGCAAAACTTGGTCAAGAACAGAGTTATGATTGGTAAAGAAGTAGCAGACACTCATTTTGGCCAAAATGGGATATTTGCTATTTATTTTGTCAATGGCACAGTGCCCTTTGTTTTTGGCTGTTTTGGATTTTATCACAGTAAGCTTGATTGATTTCATTTTTCTCTGAGTAACCTTGTCTGAAGTTGAAATTCTTAGGACTGTTTATATTTAATAGGAAAACAACATAGCCTAGCTGTGCATGTCAAGAGTTGATTTCTTTTTTCTTTCTCATTTCCAACTTTTGGATCACTTTTCTTAGCACCATAAGTGCATGAATAAATGAATGACTGGCAGGAATAAATTAAACTAAAGAGAATAAAGTAACATTTGTAACACTCAGGAATTATGAAGTAAAATTCAAATCTGCTCAGAGTATTGCCCCTTTTCAGCATCCCACCACCTCAGGGAATACTCTCTCAGGCAGTGGCAAGGACAGCCAGCAAGGACAGCCAGCAAACAGTGAAGACTGGCCCTAGACACTGCTGACTGCTCCAGCCCATTGATACTGAGCTCCCTCCTCTTTCAGATGGGACAGACTTTTTCCCGACATGCCAAGGGCTGGAGTAGGCAAGACCATGACCCTGCAGGTGGGTGAGACGCTATGTGTGTTCACGCTGGCTCGGAAGCAGCAGCACAAGGGGAACTCTTAGTTCCAGGAAGATCTGAATTGCTCAGTCTCGACACTTGTCTCTTAGTGACCATCCACGGTGACACCCTGGTGATGGCATTCACTGTTCACACCCTTCCCAAACTCTTCCCTGCTCTTGCTCCCTAATGGGGCTGGGGAGGAGGGTTGCTGTCGTACCTTTTGCTCCTCCCTGATTTCGTGTACTTAATGCACCTAGGACTCTCTCATGAGGACATCATTAACATGACAGTGTGGCAGTTTGGAAGAGCTTATGCACAACATACTATTTGGCACCTTCTTTGAGACTTCTGTGACATTTCACTGACTTCCAACTGTGTGCTGACTTAGGGCACAGTTCTTATTTTGTTGCCGTTAGCCAGCCGTTGCACGTTCTTCTTTATCTCACCGAGAGTGTTAAAGAACTTACCCGAGATCGCACAGACGACACAAAGCAGAGTTGGGATTCAAACCTATGTCTATCTGACTGACAACTCCCCTTTTCTCTACCTTTATAGAAAAATCCCACTTGATTAAAGAAGTCATACTTTTCTCCTTTTCAAACTTAAGTTCAATAACAAAATTAAGAAAATGTTGTCATGCATGGGTGGCTAGAAAGTATGGAACATTCTCCGGATATACGCTGTTAACAGAAAACAGAAGTGGAGCCAAGTATCAGATCTATCACAAGCTTGCCTTCCACGTGAGTTCTTTGACTCATTCCTCTCCTCTCCGGTATGCCACACTACAATTCAGTCGGGCGTCCCTTCAACAGTAGGATGTCGAGTGAAAAGGGAAGTATTGTGAGAAATCTGGGAAGGCATCTTGCACGTCTGCACTGGGTTTGAAAATAAATGGCTTTCCTGGCCACTGAAGTGTTCTCTTCTTTACTGGGTTGCACACTATCCTTCGAATATTCCTCTTTTTGCTAAAGCTCAGGGTTTGAGAGACCCAGCCCCTTCCATCACTTTAGCTGCTGTGGCCCCAACCACTTAGCCATCCGGCCCCAGTGTTCAAAGACAAACCTGGAAACAGAAAAGCCATGAGAGTACTTTTCTGGGATCTACCGAAAAACTTACTTCAAACTTGGGATGGGAGATTGCGATGACTAAAGAGGACTCTATATGCACACATATGCATATACATACTAACACACACACACACACACACATCCCATTCTGGATACTCTTCTTACACTATGACATTGACACCCCTTCTCTGAGAGGTAGGGTCTATACTCACACCCCGTTCTCCTTACCTTGAATCTGGGCCGATCTTTGCAATTGCCTTGACCAATCAAACATGGCAAACACACTAGACTTCTAAAGTGAGGTTATAAAAGGCAATATGACTTCCACCTGTCTCTTTCATCTCTGTCTCTTTGTCTCTCACATGCTTGGTTGCCCTTGGAACTCAGCTCGCATGTCTTGAGGAAGCACAAGCCACATAAAATAGCCACACGTGTGTGTTCCAGCTGACATAGTGACAGCTCTAGCTAGGACCCCAGCCAACAGCCAGCACCTATGACCAGACACCTTAGTCCTTGAGACTCCAATGATTCTGGTCTCTAGCCTTCCAATATTCCAGACAAACCCTTGGACACGTGAAGTAGAGGCAAGTCATCATTTTATCCTATTTGATTTCCTGAACCAGATACCATGAGAGGCCATGAATAGTTGTTATTTTAAGTTATTAGGGCAAGGGGTGATTAGTTAAATAGTTAGAGATAATACAGATGGATTTAGCAATCAAGTCCTCTGAAAAACAGAGATATGAAAGATGACCCTAAAATCTGTGTTTCTCCATCTTCTCTTTCTATTGCTTGTTCATACATGAGAGAATTTGCAGGGTTTCCCATCACAGTTTTCTTCAGGTTAAATATGAAAGCACTCAGTGTAAAGCTGAAAAACTTTACATTTGTTACAACCAGACTCTCGGGACATAAACTAACTCCTGTGTGATTAATGCACAAGTGTTCTCTTAACTTACACAACTGTCATGTCATGTTCTCAATTCATCCACTATACAGTAAGAAATACTGCGAATAAAAAATTTCAATTTCAGATACAAAAGAAAAAGTTTAATTTGATGTTTAAATTGACCTCTTTATTCTCTAAAAAAATTTGTTTGATATCATCAATCTATTTTTCTCCCCACAGGAGCCTAGTAAGTGGTGGGACAGCCAGCCAAGACTTAAGAGCCTTCAAGGAATCCTGTGCTCTGAACTGTCAGACACCTTTATGCAATATTTCATTTAATACTACATGACCCCTGTGCAGTTAATTTAATTCCCATATTACATATGAGGAAACTGAAGCAGAGAAAAGTAGGATGAAGGCTTTTCCTCTACACATTCAACTTAAATGAATTCCAATATACACATTCAGTCAAAATTTAAAACAAAATACTTAGTTTTAACAGTACTCATAGCTCCACACAACTCACTCAATGAACATTTGCTTCAGATGTCAAACAGCATCTTAAAAAAGAATAGACTTGACCTTAAAGAGTATATGACCACACAGAGGCACTTGAGTCTGTAGTGAAAGAATGCGGAGAATGGTCAAAGGTAGCTTTGACTATCCACACTGATTTGAGAACCTGACCCTCAACGCCATCAAGCCCCACATGGTGGTAATTTGTGGAAGGTCACAGAACTAAATGGTGGTGACTCAATATGCCATGAATCAGTCACTCCACTATGCGTATGGTTTCTCCAAAAACCCACTATGCTTACAGGTTTGCATGCCTGCCTGCTTGAGGACAATGTATCTGTAATCCTCACCATCAGGACCGTAACATCGGAAGCATTGGAGGGTCAGTGTAGAACACTGTTTGAGAGCAAGAGGTCTGGACCCAAGCTGCCTGAGTTTCAATCCCAGCTCAGCCACTTACCAGCTGTGTGAGTATTTCTGGTTATCGATTGCTGTGTAATAAGCCACCTTAAAACTTTATTATTTAAAAGAATTCTTAATTATTAGCTTTCATGATTGAGTAGGCTGGTTGGGTTAGCTGGGTGGTTCTTGCTTAGGGTCTCCAATGCAATCAGATGTTGACTGAGGCTGCAGTTAGTCATCCGAAGACCCCACTGGGTTAAACATTCAAAGCGCATCCTACGAAAGGTAGATCAGCTGGGGCTATCAACAAGAGGACATTCACATGGGCCTCCCATTGAATTCCTAGGCTTTTTACAGGTGACTGGGTGCAGAGAGGGAGAGCTCAAGGGCAAGTATTCCAAGTGAACTGAGAATCTGTAAGGCACTTACTTATGCACTAGCCCTGGAAGTCATGTGACATCACTTGTGCCATATTTTGTTGGTTAAACATGAGCCACAGTGGCCCGGAGACATGTAAGGTATCAGGAGGCATGGGTAATTAAAAGACTGTTCTTTGGAGACAAGTTACCACAGTAACATTGGGCAATTTATTCTAATTTTCTGTGCTTCATTTTCTCCATCCACAAAGCAGAGGCAATAAAGGTGGCTACTGGGTGGACTTGTGAGGATTCAATGAAGTAATACCTGTAACATAGTTAGAAGAGCACCTAGCACACAACAGGTACTCAATGAACGTTACGTTGCTGTTATTACCATTCCCTGTTAGGAACACTAAACTAGGACACTATCACTCTTCACCACCGCGTACCTCAGGCACACACTATACGACCAGCACCAGGGCCTTGGGCATTCTTGGACAGGGAGCTTCACAAGAGCTCCCTGGGAAGCCTCTGTTATACCCCATGAGGTTCATTCCCACCATGAACAGATGCAGAAATGCTGTCACTTGTTGTCAACATAGACTCTCGATGAGGATATTTCAAAGCCAGCTGCATTCCACAGGCTGTCAGGCAGGAAGATCAAGAAGCACGTTCACCAACTGTCTTCACAATTTTAAACACGGCTCCAAGCGGGTCTGTTTGGCAATGCAGTGTCTCCCACCCATTCCTGGGCCCAGGCTGAGAATGTCTGCTCCTCTAGAGGTCAGCTTCAAAGTCTTGAGGACCAAAAAGGACTTTGTGGTTCCCAGGAAGCTTGGCCCCAAGCTTGAGAACTTTCTGAACAACTAGCCAGCTGAGGTTCTGTTTGGAGAAAGAAAAGAAAATCACCCCCGGCTCTGCACAGCTGAAAAGCTGCACAGTTCTGAGGGAATCCCTGGCGTCGCAGGCCCACAGTCCCATCCTCTCTGCAACCGCAAAGGTTCTTCCCAGGCTCCTGCCACATACACTTGTGGCATCAAAGCCTAAACAGAGCTGTTAGGAACATCAGACCCACAGGGCAGAATATGGAAGCACTGCTTTAGGCAGGCTCACCTTCACTCTGCCTAGGTTCCTTCAGAACTCTCAGGAAGCGATCGCCAGTCCCTCTACCTCTAAGTGCTAAAAAGACCCTTGGCGATGCTAGCTTTTCGGTGAGTGGCACAGACCAGCACTGCTCTGGTGGAAGTCGGGAGGCATCAGGGGGGACCCTCTGCTCTAAACTGCTTCTCTTCCCGTCACCACACTGCCTGTGATGCCACCAAATGTGCTTTATTAATTTTAGTGCTATGTCCACTTGAAAAAGACAAATGTCCTAGATGGGATTAATTCATTATGGAGCTATATTAGTTAAAACTCTGATTAATATTTAAGGAAAAAATTAGAAAAACATGGAGAAAGAGGAATAGAAAACTCTTGATTAATGTGAGCAAATTACAGAAAAGAGAGGGTAGAGGTAGGCCCAAGAGAAAACTGGAAGCAGGGGCTTGACATCTATAAAACTTTAATTCTCCAGTGTGTTGGCTTTTAATCTCAAAGTCTCTACAGCTGAAAACCTAGACTCTAGAAATTACAGACTTCTCTAGAATTCTGTTTTTTTACCTTCAGAAATTGGGGCAAAATGAGAATATTATCTCCTCGATAGAAAAAAAAAGTCCTAGGAAGGATTCTGGCCCATTTATTGCTTTTAGAGAGAGAAGAAGGGGGAAAGAGAGGGAAAGAGAAATAGAGAGAGAAAGAGACATTGATTTGTTATTCCAGTTATTTATTTATTCATTGTTTGTTTCTTGTATGTGCCCTGACCAGGGATCGAACTCACAAACTTTGGTGTATGGGATGATGCCTCAGCCAACAAGCTACCTGACCAGGGTTCTGATTGGTTAATTTAGATTAGGGTTGTTGTTTTTTTTATCTCTCAACCAATCACTGTGGCCAGGGAGGCAGAATCATTTGGAGATAAAAACCCTCATTTATCTCATACAACTGTGAGGGTGAGTTAGAAAAGTGTTTCACTAAAAGGAAGAAAGTGAGAGTCTCATAAGAAGAAAGAGTTTCTGGACATGCACCACTAATCCCACAATATGTGTTATCATCGAAAAGCACTCTAAAGTATATTATTTTATCAAATCAATTTTAGGTGATACCAGCGGACTGAGGAAAAGGAATGTTACTGGTAGGGGGGAGAGGGTAAGAGAGAGGTCATTTTGAATCAGAATTTATATATATTTACAAAAATTAAAATTTGTATGACTTTCCACTTCCGGCCAAGATGGAGGCGTAGGTAGACACACTGTGCCTCCTCGCACAACCAAAAAAAGGACAACAACAAATTTTAAAACAAAAAACAACCAGAACTGACAGAAAATCGAACCGTATGGAAGTCCGACAACCAAGAAACTAAGAAAC
>VMDR010037715.1:0-10161 GCA_007922815.1 Macrotus californicus | reverse complement strand
CTTATCTTTCATCTTGGGTAATGTAATTATGATGTGTCTTGGTGTGTTCCTCCTTGGGTCCAACTTCTTTGGGACTCTCTGAGCTTCCTGGACTCCCTGGAAGTCTATTTCCTTTGCCAAATTAGGGAAGTTCTCCTTCATTATTTGTTCAAATAAGTTTTCAGTTCCTTGCTGTTGCTCTTCTCCTGCTGGCACCCCTATAATTCAGATATTGGAACATTTCAAGTTGTCCCAGAGGTTCAAAAGTCTCTCTTCATTTTTTTTAAATTCTTCTTTCTTCATTCTTTTCTGGTTGGATGATTTTTTCTTTCTTTTGTTCCAAATCGTTGCTTTGAGTCCTCATTTCCTTCTTGTCACTATTGGTTCCCTGAATATTTTGCTTTATTTCATTTTGGGTATCTTTCATTTGTTCTTTCATTTTTCGACTTAGCTCAATCACTTCTGTGAGCATTTTGATTACCAGGGCTTTAAGTTCTACATCAGATAGGTTGGCTATCTCCTCATCAGTTAGCTCTTTTTCTGAAGTTTTGCACTTTTCCTTTATTTTGGCCCTATTTCTTTGTTTTGGGCCCCTGTTAATTTGCAAGTTGTGAGGGGGTGGGGCCTTATGTATTCACCTGGGTAGGGCAACCCTCCTTGCTGTACTTTGACACTGCCTGTGGGGGAAGGGCCAGAGAGGGAACAATGCAGCTCGCCTGTTTGCCTCTAGTGCACTTTTCAACGAACTCTCATGTGAGACTGAGAGTTTCTCCAACCATGACAACCACCATAGTCCACAGGCACCTCTGAGTCTCAGTTTCCCCTTAAGTCAGTCCCGCCCACACAGCCCTCCACCTTGCTGCAGCTAGCCTGGCCCACATGGTCGCTGCCTTGCCGTGGTTTCTCTCCATCCACCACCTTACTGGTCTGGTTGTTTTGTTTGACTGTTTCTTTAATTCTGTGGTTCCATGCAGTTTGATTTTCTGGCACTTCTGGTTGTTTATTGATTTTAGATTGGTTGTTATCCTCCTTTTGGTTGTGTGAGGAAGCAAAGGGTTTCTACCTACACCTCCATCTTGTCCAGAACTAGACAATCCCATTTCTATCGTCAGAAAATTGCAGTCTTAATGGCCAGTTAAAGAAATACAGCAGTAAGTAAGTATGAAACCCTTTGTGAAAAAACATGTTTACAACAATAGACTTAGGTGCAAAATCTTCTTGTCTGAAAACTGCCTGTCTCCTGTTTTAGACCTGGACATTTTTGGTGATGGTAAAAATTCTCTACAGGGAGGAGGGATTGAGCAAAAAAGAAAAAGGACTCATGCACATGGACAACAGTGTGGTGATTGCTGGGGGAAGGAGGTGTGAGGGGACTAAAAGGTAATGTAAAAAATACAATAAAGATTAAGTTAAAAATATTCTCTAGAAGTCTTCTAACCAAAGTCCATAGCAGATGTGGTTCATTTGTCCTAGCACAGTCCTTGCTTGTTTGTTTTTGTTTTTGAATTTAATATATTTAGGTACGGCTTACACACTCCACCTCCCTGTAGGCACCACTGTTCTCTACTGTTTTAAATTCAACATCTCTGCTTAGACCCTGAAGGCCTTTGAGTTTAAAATGTATGCCTTAGTACCTCTACCCAGAGCTTTCATCAGGGGCCCTGGAGGAACTCTTGATCTGATTCTATCTATAAACATCAGCCTGAAGGTCTGCCCACCCTTGGCACTGGCCTCCTATTTTATTCTCATTTCTTGCTATTCCTCACCTCATGCACTCAAGCTGTGCTGAACTTCACTCAGTTCCTCAAATAAATCATACTCTCTCTCTCTCTCACCTCCCATCATTAGCACTTGCTGTTCCCTCTACTTGGAACATTCTTAAACCCACTTCACCAGGTTAATTCTTCCTCATCCTTCAGGTGTTCAGCGTAGATGTCACTTCATCCAGGAACCTTTTCCTGACACATTAAGTAAATATTAGGAGCTCCTCCTCTGAACTCTCACAGTGCCCTACACTTCAGTGGCAGATACTAGCTAGTTTCTCACTACCCTCTTTTCCTTACTGGGCAAAGAGGAAGATTACATTTCCCAACTTCTTTTGCCATTGGCTTCTAGTCATTTCAAATCGAGCTATAAGTCATGCTATGTGATATTCCATGGGCTGTCTTCACTTATTGGCCTGTAGAATACAGAGGATCCCTTGGTAGACTCTGAGGAAGTCTATGGGATGATGAAGCCATATGTTAGAAAGAGCCTGGATCCTGAGTCACTACCTGAAGGACAGCTGCCCAGAGGAGCTGCTTGACCTGTATTTGCCTGTGACATTAACAACAAATTTTCATTGTGTTGAATCACTGAGATGTGAAGATTGTTTGTTATAGCAGCTAGAATTACCTTGACTAATATATCTTTCTTATGTCATAGTTCCTAATAACCCTGATTGTAATGGCCTATTCACTTGCTTTACTATTCACTAGAATGTGAGCTCCACCAGTCGGGGTGGGGGGGTTGTCTATTTTCTTCTGTAAAATATCTCCAGCATCTCTGGCACTTATTAATTACTCAATAAATATTTTCTGAATAACTAAATTAATGAGAATTTTATTCCTTTTAAACCTACCTTGAAAGAATGGAAGGAGACATACCAGGCCTTTGGGTACATGCCACTCAGTGTAAATTTTAGAGTGCCTCTTCACTAGTTCCTAGGGCCTCTTCTCTATCTCTACTCTCTTCTTAGTGATCTCCTCATTCCAATGGCATTAAATATCTATATGTTGATTCTTCTATGTTCATATCATCAACACAAAACTCTCCTCCAAATGCTAGACTCACATGACTACCTGCTTAGAGATTATTTGGAAATCTCAGAGGAATCTTAAACTTAAGCTGTCAAAAATAGAGCTCTTTATTAGGGTCTTGTTTCCTACTCCCTCAATGTAACTGTTCCTTGCCCAGTATTTTTCATCTCCTCAGAAAGAACCACCATCTGCCAAGTTATTGAAGGCAGAAACCTGCAAATCATTCTTGCTTCTGCTATCTCCCTCACTTCTAACATGTAATCAGCAAGTTCTATAGTTTCTAGCTCCAGCACATATCATACACCTGTCCACACTTTTTTTTTAATTTTCACTGATAACACCATAGTCTAAGCCACCATCACTTCTTGACCATACAGCTGTAATAAACTTTTAACTGGTTATCCAACGTATACTTGATTTTTCCTTCTAGTCTATTCTCCACACATTAGCCAGAGTAATCTTCTAAAAGGGCTTTCCTTATGCTTTATATGAAATTCATACTCTCTCAACAGGCTACAAGACTCTTGTAATCTGGCCTTTGTCTATTTTCCCCACCTCTTCTTGGGCCACTTTCCTCCAATTCTGCCAGTCATAATCTCTCCTTTAGGTCTGTGAACAAGGCAACCTCTGTCCTGTCTAAGGCCCCTAACACATGCTGGACCTTCTGCCTGGAATGCCCTTTATTCCTTCTGAATGCTCTTCACCAGACTAACTCCATAATAAAAACAACCTCACATAGAACTCCTCTTCCTTGATCATAATTTCTAAGTATGCTCCCTCCTCACTCTCTACAACTGTTCTCCAGTGTTTTCTTCATATATATATCACAATTTGAAATTATTCGATTATTGTCTATTTACTTGTTGATTATCTATCTGCCCCCATTGTACTTTAAACTTTATAAGGGCATAGACAGCATCTGTTTTATTCTATCAATGTATTGCACAGTACCTAACACAGTGAGTGCCACATAGTAGTTCTCTATAACATATGTTCAATAAAATGGCAAGCATTTCCACCTAGCTAGTACGATTTGAAGAGGATGGCAAGGTTGCCCTCAATTCCATTCTAAAAAAGTCACTGTCTCCATCCCATTAAACTGATAATAACATGCAAAATCCCTGTTTGGGATTGCCAAATCCCAAGGCACCAATTGACAAACTACAGCCCACTGGCCAAATCTGGCTTGCCGTCTATTTTCATATGTCCAAACTGAGAATGTTTTAAAATACTTTTTACATGATTGAAAAAAATAAAAAAGAGTAATACTTTGTGACACTGAAAATTACATGAAACTCAATTTATTAATTGGAATGCAACCACTCCAATATATGAATTGTCTATTGCTAATGTCATGCTATAATACCAGAATTGAATACTTGCAACAAAGACTGTATGGCTCTCAAAACCTAAAATATGTACTATTTGACCCTCTACAGAGAAAGTATACCAACCCTTGTGCTAATGGGTTAAAGGTTCCTATTAAAATGTGTAAGTTGTCTGAGAAAAGTAGCAGAGTGAGCCATTATCTGTCTGCCATCAACACTAAAACATAGATTTGATTATGTGATCTGTTTCAATCACCACAAAGGGACCTAAGAAAATGGGTTATAAATCAAGAGAAGTTTTATTAGGGGAAGAGAATAAGATAGGTTCAAGTAAGTATCCCTTATTTTCCCTGGGGACAAGAGCTACATTAAGTTGACCCAACATTTGAGGTCATGAGTGGGGGCCAGGGAGAAGGGACAGTGGTACTAATGGAAGAGCCTGGTAAATGGACACTGTGGAAGGGGAGGTGTGGCCTTTGTCCAATAGTTCAGTTGGTTAGAGAATCGTCCCAGTTCATCAAGGTTGTGGGCTCGATCCCTGGTCAGGGCACATAGAAGAAGCAACCAACGACTGCATGAATAAGTGGAACAATAAATACATGTTTCTTTGTCTCGTCCTCCCTAAAATTAATTTTTAAAAAATAAAAAGGGGAGATCTGCCCATGTGCAGTGGAAGAGACAGAAAAGAGTATCTTCTCGCTCATGTCTTCTCCCTGCTTGACACCAAACATGCTTGGAAGTCACAGAGAAGGCAGCCAGGCAGAGGCTAAAACCCTGACATGGAGTAAGACAGGCTACCCACTTATGATTTCTACTGTGATAAACTTTGGGAATGCTTGGCAACACTTGAGCTGGTGAAGCTGGACAGAGAGTTGTTCAGAGGAACAATAAACATAAGGAAAGCCCCAAGTTCCTGGAAGATAAGGCTAGGGAAAGGAATGAAAGCCAACAGCACTCTCTTCATGATTTTGCTCTTTGTGCTTCTTCATGCACATCCCCCAGATTTAGGTTTGTAATTATCAAGACCTGAAAACTCTCATTGCTGTGAAGTCCTCTGAGATTCTCCACCCCTCTGAAACTTAATACTTGATGGTTGGGATTAGGGCAGAGGTTTTCTGTCCTCTCTCAGTTCCTTTCTTAACCAAAGGGATGTCATGTCCCTGGGCCTCTTGAGAGAGTTAACTCCAGCTACAGCTTTAGCTGAGCATGCCTACCACCCAGACAAGTGTTCTGCATGCCCCTACACTGACATAGCTCCTTTTCTTTCCACAACCAGGCAGATTATTTCTACTTCTCAGCATGAGTCACCACACAGTAAGAGCTACCACAAGGTCAGCAGTCCCAACATGCTGTTTATTTTTTTTTAAATGGTGGAGAAACAGGAGAGAGAAAAAAAGAGAGAGTAGAAGGGGGAATGGAACAAAGTGAGCAGACCACACACCCAAGAGGTGGCTCTGGTCTTCTACTTCCTACTGGTATAGAGAAGCCTTTGATGTGTTAGGTAGCCTTTGTCTTGCCACTCAGTTTTATTTCCCTTGCTCTTCATATTCTGTTTATTCCTTTGTAGATTAAGCAGCTTATTTTATGCTATGGTGTTAGGGCCCCAAGTAAGCCCTCAGAGCCATTATGAAGTGGGTTTAGGAAAAAAGTCCTATGGACACTTTCACAGACCCTAGGTAGATGGAATCTAATATATGAAGTTAAATATACTGTTGGAACAATAAACATGACTCTGAAGTCCAATAGATATGTAGATCACTCATGTACTAGGGTTATATGGGGCCATCATACTCTTCAAGAACAGTATACAAATTTTAAGCTTGGGGGGAGGATTTGGGGCAAGAAGCAATGAAAGAGGAAGTGACTCACAAATGAAACTTTTCAGCTGGTCAGAACATTCTGTCTGATGCATTTGACCACTGACATAGTAAGGAAGAAGGCTATCATTTCCATCTTCAAAAACAAAAGCTGCTTGGAGTGACTGTCATATTTCCACTGAAACAAAGTTCACCATCAGAAACCTTTTGGCATTGACTCCTAGACAAAATTGCAGTCATGTGTGCACAGGATCAAGTTGTAGTTTAGAGCTGTAATGAAGGACCCTTGCTTTACCAACACAATCCAGGAGCTTTACTAAATAGTCAATGATAGGTCTGATCTGGAACATAGGCAGTCTACTTGCAAAGAAACAATAATCATTAAAAGCTACAGCCACTCTAGAATGAAAAATGGATGACTGTCTCATTCACACAGCTGTAATGTGATAGATTGAAGTGGGACAGCTACAAACTAGGTGGACAGAAAAATGCTATAAAGATGTACCAAGTCAAGCCTTTGAAACATAGACTGTTGTTGTTGGGGAAACCACACCAGATGGAATACTAGGTATGCCACAATTAGGACTAGGGCTGTTGTTCTTTCTAAGGAGGGAAGACTGAGTGCCTACCATGTTTACATACTTTATTTTCCTTCTTAAGCCACATACAATAAGCATTATTTCCCATATTGTATGGATGAGGAAGTGAAAGTTCAGAGAAGTTAATTAATTGCTCAAGATCAAACAGGAAATACTAGAGTGAGGATTTGAACCCTGGTCTTATTGGACTCAAAACATGATTTGCTACCTATAATCCCATTTTGTAAAAGAAAAAATTGAGGCCTAAAAAGGCAAAATGGCTGATTATATGTCATGAGTAACAAGGTGGTGGTCAGCACTCAGGGCTGTCTCAGGCTTCTGTGCTCTGGGTAAGAACATCTGAGGAGTCATTGCCCACAACCTCTATCTGGGGTTCTGCCAAGATCTCTAGCACTGCTCAGGTTGCTTTCCCCAGAACAGCCATGCCTCTATGCTCACATTTCCCAGAAATGATGCTGTTAGATTACAGGCTTCCCTGGATGAAGTGAGAAAGGGCTTCTCCAACCTGCCAGCTGCCTTACTGAATCCCACAAGGCAGATTTTCCTAACAGAGCAAATTGAAGCGTCACCTGTTGTTGACACTATTGTTTGACTTCATATGTTGGCCTGCCACCAGATTGTGATGAAGGAATCTGGTTCTTGGCTAGCCATTTCTGATTTGTAATTGATTAGTCTCTGCCCTTAAGCTTCCCTGAGGAAACCTCAGATAGTATTTGATATCTGTTTCTTAAATAAGAGGTGCTTTTAGTTCAAGTCACTCTACCTCACACCAGATCTGTTAAAGGATGTAGGCCTTGATGATCAAAGTTCCCATGAGTATCATTAGGACCCAGAAATGCTCATTCAGAGGAAAAAGAGGATAGTGCTCCAGGCCCTCCCTGAGAATGTGTGGGGGAGGTCCATCCGGCAGAGCCCTCCCACCTGCTGTGGATGAGAATAAATCTACCAAGACATGATCTGCTTGGGGAGAAAAGGCTGACCAATCTCAGAGGGGAGGGGCCTTGAGCACCTCTTTCTCAATGGGCTTTTATTGGGTTTAGTTTGCATAGGAATACAGGGCATACACGTAAAGCTCATCAATCATTGTCAGGCAGTAATGATCAAAGAATAGATAACATTCAAAGAACTATATGGGCTTATCTAAGTCAGGGTTATATAGATAGAGTGATGCCAAAGGGCCATAAAACTTTGGGAAACAAACTCATTTTATGCTTGAACCCTTAACATTTAAATTGAGGGCATTCTTAGCAAAGCAAGTTTCACAGGATTTCATGCATTCTTTCTTAGGCCTGATTGCCCCCCACCCCACCAGGAACCACCTGTTCTGGCACAGGGCTGCACCCCCCTTTGGCATTGTTTCAGGCCTGAATCAGGTGGAGGATGCAGGCAGCCAAGAGATTAGACTTTTTACGGATAGAATGAGGACTCAGGCTATGACAAAGCCAAGGGATGAGGGTCTTTTGTCCCTCCTCCATAATCCCCTAAATCCTTCCCTGATGGCCCCTTTGAGATTGTGCCTGTCTTAGGTTGTTCCTTCTTTGAGGAATCTTACCCATCATTGACTATCCAGCCATCCTCCAGGGGCCAAGCATGGTGAAGTAAAGGGGGCAGAGGCTGCACCCCTGCTGGGGGAATAAGTTTTGTTTCCTTAGTGGCTTATGGTCCCAAGGTCTTTTTACTCAGCCTTAGCCATGGGGGATTACAGCTTCTGAAACCAGGCAGGGTGGTTCCCAAAAAGAATGCAGAAGCTTTTTACTACTTCAGAGATCAGACAGAGTTGTTAGTCCCAACTCCCAGAGATTAATGGTGAAAGAGTTGACATGGCAATCACATACTCTTAGAATCAGAGCCACATTGCCCACACTCACACACTTCTACTGTACCCATGGCAACAGTGGGGGCACTGAGACTCTTCTGTCTCTTACATTTGGTCACAGTCCTGATTTTCCCAGTGCTAGTTCTCTGCATGTGCAGTTCCCTGGAGTCTCCTGCCTCAATTCTCCAAACAAGACTCCAAGAGAATATAGAAAATAACTCTTGCTTTTCTATTTCTTAATATAAAATGAAAATAGTGGAAATTGTTGAAAGATACCTACACATAGTTTCCCCTGTACCCTGTACTTCCAAAAGAATTACCTTGGGCTGCAAGAGAATTATAAATCACATGGCAAATAACCAAGAAGGCATGAGTTAGACATTTTATGGGCTCAGAACATCATCATATGCTTTATAATATTGACCAGTTACAATATCATTATCAAGATAAAATGTTTATTGTACCATATACTTTTTAACTCTAAGACTTCTCAGAATCACCACTATATTAATGGAACCACTTGGTATACTTCATTGGAAGCCTAAACACTTTAAGTACATTCCCTGTTAAGTGAAAACCTTGAAAAATTCAGGGTCATCTATTTCTAGAAATCTACTCAGCCAGAAGGTTACACTCTGAATATGGTCAGTGCTTTTGGTTTTCCAATATTAGTAAACTACAACCCCTTCTATCCCAGCCCCCATGATTATGGTCATTGCCCAGAATAACAGGTTGACAAATCAATATGCACATCATTTGACTAGGCCCTCACTTTTAAAGTTAGGTGTTGGAACAACTTTACAGAAAAATTGACCCCTTGGTATGATGAACACACAATACAACATACAGATGATATATTATAGAATTGTATACTTGAAACCTATATAATTTTATTAAACATAACCCCAATAGCTTCCATTTAAAACATAAAGAACAATGGAACTCAAGTCTGTCATTTTTGAAATGAGAAAGCCAACCAGTCTTCCAACCTCTATTTTGCCAGAGCTGTGTTTGCTGCAGAAGTGGAGGAGGGGATTTATATATGCATTTCCTGGATACTCTGGAGATTTTTTTCAACATCTCTGAGGTCTAGACTTAGTGGTAAATGGAATGTTGACTGTCATCCTGGTGTTATCTGAAGATTCCAATGATTAGTAAATAGAATTAAGTTCCATTGTCTACACTCCTTTCTCCAAGTCAATATATGCACCTTGTATGTCTTCTGAGTACAAAGCATGCTATCTACTGAATATAGGTCTGCAAGCATATTTGTTTTCTCTTCTTTTTTGTAGTCTCTCTTTCTCTACTTGCTATTTCTCACAAACAGGCCAGAGTAGATAAACAGGGTGATTTCTGCTATGTGTACAGAAAATTCATGCCAACTTTTTACTCAGCACATGACTTAGAGAATATTTTATGAGAATAGCTCAGGACTTGTGGAAGAGGTGGTACTGGGCCTGGTTCATAGAAGGCTTTTAGCTGATTTTTATAATAAGTGAAACAAATATTTTTAGTCTGAAAAAACACAATTTTCCAAACCCAGATATATAAGAGTATTTGTCTCTGTGGCTCTGGTAAAACTATATTGTTGAAAAGCCAAAATATTGGAAAACCAAAAACACCCATTAAATGTAAGGATAGTGAATTTCCCCTCAGATTGCATATCTGAACACTGAATGTATGTAGAAATTATTAATTATAAATCTAATATTGATGTGTTCTTGCCAAAGGCTCTAGGGACGATTTACTAGAAAATAGGAAACTTAAAGTCATAATTCACATAATTTATTCAGTTGGCAGGCAGAAATTAGGATTGAAAACAAA
>VMDR010037714.1:0-10163 GCA_007922815.1 Macrotus californicus | reverse complement strand
GATATGGATCCCAAGTTAAGAAATTACATTTTATAATATATCTGTGCATAAAAGTATATCATGTTTGCATGACTATATCTGAGACAAGCTTTATCCACACTGCATTGTTCTG
Organism: Macrotus californicus; assembly: GCA_007922815.1. Classification (NCBI taxonomy): domain Eukaryota; kingdom Metazoa; phylum Chordata; class Mammalia; order Chiroptera; family Phyllostomidae; genus Macrotus; species Macrotus californicus. Next base: position 10,051 of record VMDR010037714.1, on the reverse strand, counting down.
TTAAATTATTGTATTGTGTAAGCTCTGTTGGGCCAACTTTTGTGAACACAATGTGGCGTAAAATTGAAGACATGCAAACAACCCTATAGCAATCTCATTTCTAGAGAGAGTTTAGAGGAAACTCACATATATATACAAGGACATACAATGTAGAATTGTGGGGAATTCTGAAAAATTCAAAATAATCTAAATGTCCATGAATAAAATGACTAAATTAATTATAGTATATACATACAGCTGAGTATACAGTGAAAACAAATGAATCAGATCTCAATTTACCACAAAGGTAAATCTTTATTTTTATTTTTTAATCCTCACCCAAAGATATGTTTGATTTTCAAGAGAGAGAGAAAAAAATCAATGTGAGAGAAACATCAATCAGTTGCCTCCTGAATGTACCCCAACCAGCGATCAAACCTGCAACCTAGGTGTGTGCCCTGACTGGGGATCAAACCTACAAACTTTTGGTGTATGGGACGATGCTCCAATCGACTGAGCCATCCAGCTATGGCACCAAGGTAAATCTCTAAAAGAAAATGTTACATGAGAAAAGCAAGTTGGGACTTCCAGTCAAGATGGAGGCTTAAGTAAACATGCCTCACCTCCCTGCACAAGTACAGCAAAAATTACAACTAGATTACAAAACAAATATAACCCAGAATTGTCAGAAAATCAAGCTGTATAGAAGTCTGACATCCAAGGATTTAAAGAGGCCACATTCATCCAGATGGGTAGGAGCGGCAGAGATGCAGAGATGTGGAGCTGTGTAGAGAGGCATGGAGAGGTGCAGAGAAGTATGGAGACGAAGAGTGGCATGGAGAGGTACGGAGACACAGGATGGACTCTTCCACATCCACATGTGCTGGGTAAAAATCAGGAGGATACCTTGGGAGTGAGGGATGTAGCCCCAGACCAGATGATTCAGGCCAGGGTTCCAGTGCCAAGAAGATAAGTTCCCATAACTTCTGGCTGTAAAACCCAATGAGGGTTGGAGTGGTGGAAAAAACTGCAGGATTCTCAAGAGATTCCCCTTAAAGGGCTCACAACTGAATTAGGACTCATGCAGACGCACCCACTCTGGGATTCAGCACCAGAGCAATAGCTGGTAAGGTACCAGTGGCATACAGGGAGAAACTGAAGTGACGAGCAACACAGCAAATGCCAGGAGAAAGCTTCCTCCCCCAGGCAAAACTCCAGAGGTCAAGCAGTGGCATTGTCCCCTCTCTGAACCCTCCCCCACACAGAGCCACAGAGTAGGGACACAGGTTGCCCCACCCTTGCAAGTACATAAGGCTCTGCCCCATACAACTTACAGGTCCTTTTTCTACATAGGCCATGCTACTAAGACAGGGATTCAAAGCTGCTCTACCTAATAACACAGAAACAAACACAGGGAGGCTGCCAAAATGAGGAAACAAAGAAGTATGGCCCAAATGAAAGAACAGAACAAAACTCCAGAAAAAGAACTAAACAAAATGGAGATAAGCAACCTATCAGAAGAAGAGTTCAAAACACTGGTTATCAGGATGCTCAAGGAACATACTGAGTACTTCGACAGCATAAAAAATACCCTGGCAGAAATGAAGGTTACATTAAGTGAAATAAAGAAAAATCTGCAGGGAACCAACAGTGGAGGGGATGAAGCCAAGAATCAAATCAACAATATGGAACATAAGAAAGAAAAAAACATTCAATCAGAACAGCAAGAAGAAAAAAGAATTCAAAAAAATGAGGATAGACTAGGAGCCTCTGGGAAATCTTCAAACATACCAACATTCAAATCATAGGGGTACCAGAAGGAGAAGAGGAAGAGCAAGAAATTGAAAACTTATTTGAAAAAATAAAAGAAACCTTTCCTAATTTGGTGAAGGAAATAGACATACAATAGTCCAGGAAGCACAGAGTCCCAAACAAGTTGGACCCAAAGAAGACAACACCAAGACACATCATAATTAAAATGCCAAAGGTTAAAGATAGAATCTTTTTTTGCTGGGGTGGGGCGGTGGGGGAGTGGTGGGGAGAAAATGCAGACAACTGTAAATGAACAATAAAGTAATGAAATTTCTTAAAAAATTTTAAAAATTTTAAAAAGAATTTTTTTAAAAAAGATTTTATTTGTTTAGACAGAGGAGAAGGGAGGGAGAAAGAGAGAGAGAAACATCAGTGTGTGGTTGCCTCTTGCGCACTCCTCACTGGGGACCTGGCCTGCAACCCAGGCCTGTGCCCTCACTGGGAATTGAGCTGGTGACTGGTTTGCAGCCCGGCACTCAATCCACTGAGCCACACCAGGCAGGGCGAGAGAGAAGAAAAGTAGCGAGAGAAAAGCAGAAAGTTACCTAAAAGGAGTTTCCATAAGACTCTGAGCTGTTTTCTCAAAAGAACCTTGCAGGCAAGAAGGGACTGGCAAGAAATATTAAGTGTTGAAAAGCAAGGACCTTCAACCTAGATTACTCTATCCAGAAAAGCTATCATTTAGAATGGAAGAGCAAATAAAAGGTAAAACTAAAGGAGTTCATCATCACCAAGTCATTATTATATGAAATGCTAGAGGTGATTAAGAAAAAGAAGATCGAAACTATGAACATTAAAATGGCAATACATTCATAACTATCAACAATTGAATCTAAAAAACAAACTAAGCAAACAAGCAGAACAGGAACAGAATCATAGATATGGAGCTCATTTGAAGGGTTATCAGCTGGGAGGGGGAAAGGGGAGAAGAGGAGAAAAGGTTCAGGGATTAAGAAGTACAAATTGGTAGGTATAAAATAGAGGGATGTTAAGAACAGTATAGGAAATGGAGTAACCAAAGAACTTACATGCACGACCCATAGACATGAAATAAGGGCGGGGGGAGTACTGCATGGAATGGGAGTACTGGGTGGGGGGCATTGGGGAAAAAATTGGGACAATTAAAAGCATAATCAATAAAATATATTTAAAAAATAAAGAGAAAAAGCAAATTGCAGAAAGGTATGTACAGTATGGTACCATTTATGGAAAATTTTAGATCACTTTACAATATCATATAAAAACACAGATGGAAAGGATGGTCTGTGAGGGTAAAGGGAGGGGTCTTTCCTGGTGGGTTGGGGTGGGGTGGGATGCCTCACTTTCATCACTGATTTTCTCCTTAAAAAAGAAGAGATATAAGACAGGTGTGGCAAATCTTAGCATTTGTTGAATCTGAGTTATGAATATTTGGATATCAATTATGTCATTCTAAGTATCTGTCTTCATGTTTGAGTTATTTAATAATTAAATTTTTAATTAAGAAGTATCAGAGAGGCACAATTTGGTACTGACCATCCAGATCATAAATGTTTGGATCCTATAACTTTTCACAATGTTCTAATCCATTTTCAACAAGTAACTTTATTCACTGACAAGAAGTATCTGGTCCTTGGTAGTTATTATAAATAAGGTGACGCTCTGCTGCATATAACTCAGCATTCTGAGAGTTTGGTTAGTGTGCATCAGTATCACCATGATTTTCATCTCCCTGATGCTGACAGGGTCAAATGTCAGACTCCAGATCATGGTGGATTCACCAGGGCAAAAAGCCACCTTGTAAGGTTCAGGGGTATCACTCTTCTGCCACGGAATTCAGCACCAACCTTGCTGACTATTCTTCAACTCAAACTTCTTCAGATAATAAACTACTTCAGATGTCTAGTAAGTTTACTATCAGGCATCTTGAAGGTATTCCACTGATAATCCAAAAGGAAAATGAATGAATGTGTGTGTGAATAAATGGCTTTCAAGTTCAATGTCATGGATCATTTATGGAAGGCAGAACCACACAGATATAAGGAAGTTATGTACTTACTTGAAGTATAAAGCAAGATCAGTTGCTATTATTGCAACTTCAAACAAATGAATAACTGTTTCAAACTGGCGTTTGTTTAGGTTCTGGAAGATGTTTAAACTCTGCAAGATGAAAGTTCATAATAAAGTGTAATCATTAATTTGCCTTGGATTCAACAAAGCAACCAAAGTATACCTAACAAAAATAAAGATTATTCTATTATTGAGAGAAGAAAACTAGGTCTTCCACTGTTTAGCTTTCAATTTTTATATCTTGGATTAAGTAAACCTCTCTACTTTGAATAAGATAACTTACCTGTAAAAACAGATATTATTGGCATATGTTCATGTAATTTATGAGTTTATTCAAAAGTGTTTTCTTCCAAGACTACTTAAAAATAATAATAGATTAAAATTTGCTTGTGTTAATTGAAGAGCATTAATCAAGAATATCTGGTAGATGTTCAATTGTTAGACATGTGGAATTGCCCACCAGGTAGCTTCAGGGGGATCATGGAAACTGTTGCATGACTTTCAGAAACTGCAAATTACACTAGTATTCATGTGTGTGTGGGAGAAATAATGACATCCTTCCAAGCTGTTCTTAAAAGTGTTTTTTGCAATTATATTTTAAAAGGTTTAACTAGACCTTTCTTCAAAGAGTTTCCTACGAATAATCTCTTCACATAATGGATGGGCTTCATTTCTTTGTGTTCTAGAAGCCAGAGTATAAAGTTGGGAGTGGTTTTTAAAAGGTCTGATATTCCCAATAGACTGTTTTGGGCATACAGGCCAAAGGAAAGATGAAGAGTGGTTTTACCAAAGAGAGTTGCCTGTTATGGAATACAGGGAATGCTCCTGTTATGGAATACAGGGAATACAGGGAATACTCCTGTTATGGAATACAGGGAATACAGGGAATGCTCCTGTTATGGAATACAGGAAAATTTCCACTGGAAATAAAGGAGGTCTATCAACCTATGTAGGGATACAAGCTGCATAACATAGACAAGTACACTGGACTAACCACCAGATAATGATAACAACTCAACATAGTGCTTACTACTTACCAGCCACTGTTCTAAATGTTTTATGAATGCTCTCTCTCTCAACAAACCACAGCTCAGAGAGGTTAAGTAACTCGCTCGGGTTAAACAGCAAGTACGCAGCAGAGCTGGAGTCTAACCAGAGTAGAGGGGCACTACCTGCCTCTCAGCAAGGAGCGCAGGCTCAGTCCCCAGGTTCACCACTTGGTAGTTGTATAATGCTGGCCACGTCACTTAACATCTGTGAGTATTTGCTTTCCCAAACAGGATAATAACAGCTGCCCTGCCTTAACTGCCTGGCACTTAGTCTATGATCAATGAACATTTGTGGAATGTTGACTCGAGTGAGATAACTGAGAATGCATTTTAATACCATAAATTGCTACAAAGGCTGTATCATTATTCTCGTTATATCAAATTTTGAAGCCAGCTTCAGGTTAAAATAGAATTGCAAACCCGAGACCAACTCTGGTTGTCTGTCCTTCCAGGAGATTGAAACATTAGAGAGCAAGAAATGAACAAAACTCAAGTTTTCTATATTATATGTTTTATAAACCTTCCCTTAAGTCATCTTTTTTTAATAACAACTTCTAGCACAAAAAAATAAAAGGTATTTTACACAGCAGATAGAAGTAGAAGAAAGGGAAGCTGTGATATTTTTTAATAAAATAATGAGTTCACAGTAGCAATGACAGTCATATTTTTTAATAAAATAATGAGTTCACAGTAGCAATGACAGTCAGTCTTTCTGAATTGATACAACGAAAGAATGTCTGTTGGATGCTCCAAGAAGTAAAATAAACAAAAGAAAGCTTGTCTAGACCAAAATCAGCTTCTTACTTGAGACAGTTCACAGCAGCCCCTTGGGCACATCAACCCATACTCTCTGAGCCAAACCTTCTGGATCCAGGGTATTTTCAACCTGTCTGGACTAGCCAGGAAGGAGGAAGAGGAAAGGGGGCATTTGTAATTTTAATCCCACTTAACCTGCACCATGGTGGCCTTTGGACTGGTGGTGACCCAATGGCTTGTTTATGTCAGTGAGTCACTGTCTTTATTTGTTCACTGATATACGTTTTCATGTTCCAAAAGTAATATGTATTATGTGATTCTGACATATACTTCGCAGGTCCAGTAACACTTAAAATCAGCCTTGATTGCTGTACTGGGGGAAAAGTGGGGGCATGTGTGGAAATGCCTTAAACTTTTAGACAAATTAATGTTAAAAGCACAGGAGTCGTTTTAATACTTATTGTATACTGAGTATTTGCTAAGAGAGTTAATCTCAGGAGTTCTCAGCAGACACGCACAAGAAGGTACATATTTGAGGAGATGGATATGTTAATTAGCTGGACTGTAATAACCATTTCACTATGTATTGATCAAAACATCATGTTGTACACCTTAAATATATGCAATTTTAAAAATAACATGAAAATAAAGTCAGAAGAGCCAAATAAAAACAGAATAGGGAAGGGAAAAAAGCAGAACAGGCTGCTGAGTTTAAACAAATAACCCTTTAAGCTAGAGCTTCCAGTCCCTCCCAAGCGTCAGATTGCACAGAGCACATCATCTGTTGATCACATCAGTATTTATTTTTATGCACCAATTATTTCAATGTGTGTTGCTTCTATTTGTAAACCTAGATACCTGTTGCTATATGCGAAATACATGTGAATGAGAAAAAGCTACATATAAAGAGAATACAAAAATAAATATGACTAACCCTGCTGTACTCCATTTGTCATACCTTTTTTCCAGTCCAAAATAATAAAGCCGCTGCATTAAAGCTAACAGATTACCAGAAGGTCTTTCACTTTACAAAGCAAGTCAGTATTGGATTAAAAAAAGATGAATAATGGCATACTTTTAAAATCGGTGTGATTCAGGAAAAGGGGTGTACATTCAGTGCTTCGGCACTGCCTTCTAAATAGCACAGCATCCCTAAATTTCACTTTTTTTCTCATTTATTTTTACTTTTATCTAAAAACATGTATATGTATACTAATTGAAAAACCCTTTCTTAATTCTATATTATTTTATGTTTTTCCTTTGATTCACAGCTAAGTTTCTTAGAAGAAAAGCTTCTCGGTGGTTTCTTTTTAAGCAATGGATAGATTCAAATAAAATATCGTGTTTCTGTTTTGTATTAGTTGCTGGAAATCTTGACCAAATTTGTTGCCCATGTCTAATGAATGTTTTATATCTCACCGTACACACATATTGGGAACATTTTGGGCATTTACCATACTTCATCTTATTTTTCCATTAACTCTCATTTTCCTTCTCTTCAATGTTGAATGTATTGGGTTGGCCAAAAAGTCTGTTATGTTTTTTCTGTACAATGGCTCTAGTAGTGCTTAGGTGTCTTGAACTTCATTAGAAACAATTTTGTTAGATTGCATTGTGACAGCTGTCATATCAGTGTGCATTTAAAAAAACTTACCAAAATTGGTGAATTTTTGTGCAGCTATTTTAATATTGGAGATAAAAATATGCAACATTTTCAGTGTATTATGCTTTATTACTTCAAGAAAGGTAAAAATGCAACTGAAATGCAAAGTATTTGTGCAGTGTATGGAGAAGGTGCTGTGACTGATCAAACGTGTCAAAAGTGGTTTGCGAAGTTTCTTGGTACTATTGACATTTTGGTCAAAAATTCTTTGCTGTGGGGCTGTCTTATGCATTGGAAGGTGTTTAGCAGCACCCCTGGCCTCTACCCACTAGAAGCCAATAGAGGGAGACAGCTGATATACTCAAAATATCCAAATCAATAAAGTTATTAGTGAAAATGAAAAATGTGTCTTTTATTTTACAGAAAAAAAAACCCCGACTTTTTGGCCATCCCAATATTTTTAGAAGCTCCACTAAATCATTTTGGAAAAAACTGAGGATTAAACACATATGCACGCATGCAAATTTTTTTTAAAGTAAGCAGAGGCAAAGCCTGTGACCCTTTAATTAGAGCAAGGACCCACTAACTCAAAGTCTATTTTTAATCTCCCCCTACTGTTAAAATGGCAATAAAAATATAAATTCTGTGCAGTACACCAAAATAGGTAGAAGTGGCTCTAATTCATTGTGAGTAGGGCTCCCAGGTGAGAGGCCACAGCAAGTGCAGGCGGATCTAGTCTGCATGTTGGAGAGGATGGCTGCCATGTTCATGGCCGCTGGTGGCCATGCATCTTTCTTCTTTGTGCCTTCTTTGTATAAGGTGGGGGTGGTATAAAAAGGCATGAATAGAATTATCATGCACTTTGTAAAGAAGTGTTTTTGAATAACAAAAGGATTCTGTTATTTATGCTGAGCAATTTATTTTGTCATTTCTATAGTACATTGTAGCATTAAAATGTTTACTCTTACAAATTTGACTAACAAAGTTTTTCCAGCTATTCACTCAAGTTAAAGGGTGTGTTTCTATCTGGTTAGACTACGGGTGGTTCTAATTCTCAGAACAGTGAATCCCATTCTGCTGGGATGTCAGGATATTTTAGGTCGAAGCCTCATAATATGCAAAACCAGTGTCATGAGTCATGTCCACGAAATGCCAAAATGCTAGATAAATCCTAAGAATTTTCCTTATTAGAAAATTTAATTTTTTTAATGTAAATATTTTTATATAAAATAAGTAAATAAAAGAGTTGTATTGTCTACATATGATGGCTAAAAATTTCATTTTTTTTCTAGCATTCAGTTTGCCTGCTTATAAAATCTCTGTGATTGCATTGCCTAGCGACTCTGTTTACAGGCCTTAAAAGTCTGCAATTAGTAGGTTGAATAGCATTGTAGACAGGTCTTTGCCAAGGTGGTAAAGATTACTGAGATGCAATATGCCTTTTTAGAAAGAATAATAAACCTTTATGTAGCCATCAACCAGTTCAGACCGCAGAGTAAATAACATTTAAAAAAATAAGATGGAAAACCAGTTCGTACTATAAACTCCTCAGTCCCAGAAGGGAAAAACATGGAGATATGAGGAGGCTTCCAATGTTAATCATTTAAGTATATGGCTGTAGTTTTTAAACATATTTTCCTTTAGTAAATAATTATAAAATTAAATAATAAAAATAAAAATATATTTGACATAATCTGCCTGTGTTAGCACATAATCACTGGGAATTATACAAAATTCTTACTCAAAAATTTAAGATTGTCTTAACCAGTAAAACAAAAACTCATAACAAATTGGGTAATTAACAATTTACTCTTCCCTCTCTGAATCACTTTTAATTGTCTTTTTAATTCTCATAGAACAGATATCATTTTTATGGTATAAATCCTACTGCAGGGAGAGGTTCATCAGAACTATTAAAGTTTTTGTTGAAAATGCAGATTCGTGGGCCCTCACCTCAGAGAGCCCAGTTAGTAAGTTTGACAAGAAGCCCAGGATCTGATTTTAACAGCCTGCCCACCCTGCCCTGTTAAATCAATGATTCTGATGCAGCTTGTCCGGGTCCCCATGTCTCAGTGCCGCATCAATCATAGGCGATTAAAAACACACAAGTCACTTTTTCTTTTTTACATTTTTCTGCCTGGTCACTCTGCCTCATAAATTTTCCCACTTGGCTTTTCATTACCTAGAAAACTGTAGTGTTATCTCAAAACCTGGGACATATTTCTGTGTATTTCTTCCCCTGAGCCTTTAATAAGAGATTATTATAGAAACTGAGAAAAGCAACTAATGAGCATCTGCAATTCTAAATAAGTTCTCTGCTGTGACAATACAGTGTTCCCCTCTGTCTAGTAAATGATTCATTTTAATTGTTTTTGGTTTGAAACTTTCTCAGTGATTTTTTTAAGTACAACTAGATTATATCCATAACTTTTCCACAAGCCTATGTACCCCTTAAATAAAATTTTCTACAGTATATTTTATTGATTATGCTATTACAATTGTCCCATTTTTTTCTCCCCTTTATTTCCCTCTGCCCTGGACCCCCCTCCTACCAGCATTTCCACCCTTAGTTCATGTCCATGGGTTGTACATATAAGTTTTTTGCTTCTACATTTCCTATATGATCCTTAACCTCCCCTTGTCTATTTTGTACCTACAATTTATGCTTCTTATTCCCTGTACCTTTTCCCCCATTCTCTCCCTCCCCCCACCACTGATTACCCTTCGTATGATCTCCATTTCTGTGATTCTGTTCCTCTTCTAGTTGTTTGCTTAGTTTGTTGTTTTTTTTTTTTTTTTTTTT
>VMDR010037713.1:0-10165 GCA_007922815.1 Macrotus californicus | reverse complement strand
AAATCAGAACTTAATCACCTGTGACCTTCTGTTTGTTTCTCAAAATTATGCACTCTTTCTCAATCTCTATGTTGTCTAAGAGTCTATATTTATGTGTACATAGTTGTCTCTTCAATCTATTATGGTATAGAATAAGATGTATATTGAGCAATGGAGGCAAGAATATATATCCATAGATATGGCACAGAGACCTGAACAAGCCGCATTAGAGTTGCAGTCTTGGCAATGGTAACAGATCCACTAAACTATCAGCAGACCCCCCAGTAGGCATACTCCAAGCAAACAAACATCTCACCAGTCTGGATGGCAGACAATTTTGAGAACAGGTTAACATCTCCTGTAGAATTGAGTGTATTTCTTGAAGGGTATTGATGTCCATCTTTCAATTCATGTTAGACAGAATCTTTCTACCCTCTCAATGGCAATAATAAACATTTTCAAGGATTGGAAGAATTGAGGTTTATCTATAACAAAAAGTTTTAAAGTCTAACATGAAAATGTGTGATCAAATAAAGGAGGTTAGATGTTACCTGCATATAACTTCATTAACATACAATTTATTACTATTTAATACAATACATATAGCAGTATTTTGATGTGTGTATTAGTCAGCATAGGCTGCCAAAGCAAAACCCATAGACTGGGCTTAAACAAAATAAAATTATTTTCTCCTCATTCTGGAGGCTAGAAGTCCAAGGTCATGGTAGCAGCACAGGCAGGCTCTGGTGGAGGCTCCTTCCTGGCCATGTCTCACAGGGCAAAGAGAGCGAACTCCCTCGTCTCCCTTCTCCTAAGGGCACTGATCTCATGATGAGGGCCCCACCCTTGCAGCCTCATCCACACCTGGTCCCCTCCCAAAGGCTCCATCTCCAATCGCCATCACACTGGGGGCTAGGATCTCCAGTCTGAATTTGGGGGGAACCTAATCTAGCCAAAGTGTTGTGTATATACTCCAATGTAGCGTTGCCATAGATCTGTCCTCCAAACTGGAATACAGTCACTCTCTTGAGCAAGAGATGGGTGCTGTTTATAGACAAGAATGGTTAGAAACTAGGACAGTCTCGGCAAAGAGCAGGGGCCATCCTCTCACAGGTGCGCAGTCCAGAACAGAAATTCCTTTCTAAGTGTAACATGTCTGCTGAGATTTTTGCCTTGCAGTCTAGAGTACCTGGCACTGTTACCTGAAAGTCTCTGAACAGAGAAGAGGTATTGTCTGTGTACCTAGTAGAGAAAGCTAAAGGGAGAGGGAGCATTGGCTGGGAGTTCGAGGTAAGCATGGTGCTTTCAGTTGTATAAACAATATGGACTAGAGTTGTAAGTCATGGTGTCTCCATTTCTACTTCAGAAACAGCACAGAAAATCCGACCTGTTGATGAAGGTTATAAATCAGGGGAACACACTGCTTGGGTGTAAATCACAGCCATATGTCTTACTGCTACATAACATTGTTTAAAATGCTGTGTAGCCCTGACAAAGTCCCTTCATTTCTCTGTGCTTCAGGTTCCTCATTTCTAATATTTGGGTAGTAATGACATCTACGTCATAGGTCGTAGGTCAAATAAATGTGTGCATGCGTGTATACTCAGAAGAGAATGGTATGTGCCGTGATTGGTGTGTCCCACAAATATCATTTTCATTTCTTTCCTCTCTATGTTAATATTGTTAATACACTGAAATGCAGAGAAGTTAAATACAGAAAGCTTGCAGATGTAGACCCACTGTTTTGAAGTACAAATTGACTTATATAAACTGAATGACCTCCCATTCCTGACATGGGACAGGAGAAGGAAGCCAGGTATTGGGTTGGGAATATTGATGTTTCCAAAGTCAAAGCAGTATTCTAATTCAATAGGTGATCTTGAGTGATATTCATAAAGTATGATGTAGGATGTTGGGTATGAATGGTGCATTGGAAAAAGAAGCCATCGGGTTGTTTATTTGCACGTATATGTATTCATATAATTTATTGTTACATATATGTTTCCTTAAATATTTACACAACAGTGCTAGTGGTGAGTATGAATAACACTATCTTTTATTAATGGCTGTTATATTACCTTTTTCTAGTATTGAGTTTTTACATACACCCGAATCTGAACTGTTCTGTGTCATTGATTTACTTGTGCTTTTAATTGTAACACTTCTATTCTTCATTTTAATTATGAGATATTTCATACTTACAGCACAGAAGAGGGGGAAATATATCATAAAATAAATATGCAGCCTGAAAATTATAATTACTATTTTAATATCTGGAAGGTAAGCCACTGCCATTACACTTTTACCAAACTGTGTTGGCCTTATTGTTCTTCTATTTGAACTTGAGATCACTTTCTTTCTATTTCCAAGAAAACATTGTCCAGGATTTCCATTGAGCACATAAAACCAGAAGTGTTCTTCATCTCTCTCTTAATTGATATCGACGGTTACATCTTTAAGTAACGAGTCACGACATAAAGGATTTTGCAGCTGTTGACTGACCCTATTGCTACATGTTTGGACGGGTTTAAATTTTCTTAGCCACCTAGATATCTCCTTGCTGGTGTTAAAAATAATTCACACCGAGGTTCCAAAGCCCCTTCTCGGGGATGCTTTGCCCACCATTGCTCATCACACAGTAAAGACCACAAAAAGAGGTTGGTGGAGACTAAAATGCACAAATGTGTGGTTTACATTGTGTCTGAACATGTCCGGGGGCGGGCTGGGGCTTCGCATGATGGATGTAGTTCCAGAGCACAAAGACCTGATGATATTAATCTCACCCAGATCTCCAGATCAATCCCTGAAAGTGCTTTTCTATGCACTGTGAAACTTCCTTCAGAACTTCTTCCCTGTTTTCCCCTCAAAGGATAATTTAGGTAATCATGCCAGTGATTGCTGTTTACTGTATGTTTCATAATGTTAGAAATGATCCTGCAGCGAAGATACTGGGTTGGCTAAAAGTTCTTATAATTTTTTATTTTTTTATTTTTCTGTAAGATGTCTCTAGTAGCACTTAGTTGTCTCTAACTGCATGTGAAACAATTTTGTTAGATTGTGTTGTGACAGCTGCCACATCAGCGTGCATTTAAAAAAAACATCAGAATTGGTGAATTTTTGTGTAGCCATTTTAATATTGGAGATGGAAGAAAATATGCAACATTTTTGGCATATTACGCTTTATTACTTCAAGAAAGGTAAAAACATAACTGAAACACAAAAAGATCTGCGCAGTGTACAGAGAAGATGTTGTGACTGATCAAATGTGTCAAAAGTGGTTTGCGAAGTTTCGTGCTAGAGATTTCTCGCTGGACGATGCTCCACGGTCAGGGAGACCAGTCGAAGTTGATAGCAATCAAATCGAGACATTTTTAAAACAATCAACATTATAGCGTGTAGGAGATAGGCAACATACTCAAGATATCCAAATCAACAAACTTATTGGTGAAAATGAAAAAATGTGTCTTTTGTTTTACGGGCTAAAACCACAGGAACATCCTGGCCAACCCAATAATTAGGAATGACATATGACCTATGGTCTTTTTTGTAGATCATTGCCCTGAATGTCTGGTCTTCAAATGTGTTCTTACTTCTCCTCATTCTTGTTTCAGTCAGAAAAAATGATAGAAAATATACTTTGTTTCTATAAATGATTGTTTTTATTGTTATTCATCTGTGACCAACCTCCAAGTATTTGTTCTCTTCCTCTTATTGACCCTCACATATCTTTCTCTATCCGTGCTCTTAACCCGTTTGGTTCCTATTGATGGAACCTAGTGAAGTCCTCCTCTGACACCATAGATGTCCCTACGGACAAACGCCATACACAGGAATAATGATCATCTGCTCTAAGGACCTATACGTGTTGAATCAAACATGTTCCTTTCCATGAAATAAAACATGAATGTCATCTCCGGTGATGAAGATCTCTTGTAAGACTATGTGTAACTAAGTACTGTGTATTTGCAGTACTGTTAGGGAACTAAGGTGTGGATCTTTGTGGTTTGATCAGCTGGGTTTCTGGAAGAGCACAAGGTCATTACTAACCAGCAGCAGAGTCCCCAGCCACTGCAGTAACCTGGCAGCACACTCCACCGGCTCCTTTCGTCTCTGCCTCTCCCTTTCCACCTCTGCATTCCCACCGGCTTCTTCCTCTCTTGTCTCCTCTCTGTGTTAAGGTTTCCACCCCTTCATGGGGTCTGCTTAGCAGCTCATCTCTGGTTTCCCCTATTCTGCTTCTCCACACCGATTTTTTTTTTAAACTATCATATCTGGATGAGCTAGTCAAGCCTTTCTATTGACCAATTTAAAAATCTTGTATTTGGAAGTGACCTCACCTCAGGCCAATGATCTCAGAATGTGGCCTGTGAAGTCCCAGGGGTCCCTGACACACTTCAGGGAATCTGCAAATTCAAGACAATCAGATTGCTCCTGCAGGAATCGAGGCAGTGCTGGCAACCAGCTGTATCAGCCCTAGTGCTGCTGGTACTAGGGCTACTCCTAGTACAGCAGTGGTCTTTACAGCTGTGCTTTCCCAATAAGAAGGTTTCCAGTTTCACCTGCAAATGCCCTTGAAAGAGCAGGGATAATGATGGATGTTATTAAATGTCAGTCTCTGAGTGCACGCTTTAAAAAACTGACAGTGTGGAAGTTATTTATAAAGCACTTTGCTGCATCCTTATTCATAACGATTTCTTGGGGGGAAAAAAAACAACACTTGTGCGACTGCGTTGCACCCTGAATTGGAGGCTTTTTCAAAGAACATTGTTTTTACTAATAGGGATGACTGACAGGCCAATAATGATTATTGAGACTCGAGTGTCTGTCAAATACTTTCTTGAAAAGAGAGAAGTCATCCCGCCACATCAAGGAGAGCAAACAGGGACAGTCACCAGGGATAATACAGGAGCTCCAAAAGGTGTTCTAGATGGAATGCTTTCGTCCCCCTTCAAATCCATGTGTTGAAACCCTGACACCACAATGGCATTAGAAGATGGCTCTCTAGGAAGTATTTGGAACTAGATGATGTCATGAGGGTGGAGCTCTCACGAAAGGGATTAGCACCCTCTATGTGTCAGAGATTGTACAGCCCTCTGTCCCCACCCTACTGTGTGACGTTACAAGAAGCCTGTGGTCTTATAGGTAGCACAAGGCTTTCGCCAGAGTGTGAAGAGGCTGGCGCTCTGATTTGGGGCTTTCAGCCTCCAGAATGGTGAGAAAGCACATGTCTATGATTCACAAGCCACTCAGCCGATGCTACTTTGTTATAGCAGCCCAAACTACGACACGAGAGAAAACTAGAATTTTGGAAAAGTATGAGGTTGGCAGCTTCCCAGTGCCTACAGAAATAGCTGATGACATCGTTTATGTTGTTAATGCATGTGATTTCTTGGTATCATATAGAAAAAAATGTGTCAACTTTTGAAAACATGCATTACTCAGCGAACCAGCCTTCTCTGAAACCCTGCTTCATTGTGTGACAAGATTATGCATGAGCAAAGGAACCATCCAAAGTACAAAAAAAAGCCAATGAATGTTCATATAATAAACAAAAAAAGTCATTCAGACTGTTTTACATCCCACACATTAAAATAAGCATCTAGGAAACCCTCATGGAGTTTGGGTATAGTATCAAGAAAGAACATCCTCAGTTGTATAAAAGGCTATTAATATACTGCTCCCTTTTCTACCTACACATCTATATGAGGCTGAATTTTCGTCACCTAATTTATCCAGTGCTACAAATCACAACAGAGATACAGAAGTTCAACTGTCTCCTGTTCTTCCAGACATTATGGGGATTTGCGAAATTGTAAAAACAGGACCACTCTTTCCAGTAAATTATGTTTGTTTTGGAAAACACATTTTTTTAATTTAAAAAAAATGTTAATTTGTAATGGATTTGTTACAGCAGTCTTTAAATGTCAACAAAATTTTAAATTTTCTCAGCTTCTGTAAAAAGTGATAGATACAACCCTTTCCGTAAGCCATGTGATGCTCACCGCAGCCTCGAGTACCTTGCTTTACGTCTCCTTCTTGTCATCCACAGGGGACGCTCAGTGCTGGTTTACGTCACTTGCAGGTGTACAGCATAGTGGTCAGGCATGTACGTATTTTAAGAGGTGGTTTCCCCTGTAACTTTGGAAGCTGTGTCTCTTGATCTCATTTTTCTCTCGTGCTTGATTTAACCTCTTATTTTGCATAGGAACGTGCCACGCGTTCCAGAAGGTAGAAAAACTAGGTCATCATAGATCAAGAATGAGAAGGGCTTTGGAAACCTCGACAGCATTTTCAGGTACACGAAACATCGATAATTGTGTCTCTTCTGTCTCTCTCTCTTGTGTGCGTGCATGGGTGCACATGAGCATTCTGATTATTTGATATTTTTCATTATGACATGGACTCTTACCATACAAAGTGAAAATAGGAAAGTCTCTCACATGATTGAACCACATCGATGAACCAGAAAGAGAGAGAGAGGGCAGGGGAGAGAAAGAGGGGGAGAGAAGTTGGGGGTAAGACAGGAAGAAATTAGGTGTTGGTAACATTTGTTTTGGTAGCATCTGCTGCTTCTCAGAGATACTTACACTGAATTGACCCATTTCATTGCATGTTAGTTAAATTAATCAATAAAACTGATATTTTAAAAATCCACTTATTTTCTGTTCATTGAACAGAAAAGAAATCCTGAATTGCATTCAGATTCTTGTTCAGGACCACTCATCTTGACTCGATGTTATGATGCATCTCCTAAGACAACAATACAAACAAAAATGAACTATTAGGTCACTAAGAGTAGCATTTCCACATCTGATACACTGGAGCCAGGTCCACTCACAACATTGTAGGATGCAGAGTGTCCTTTGGAGCCAGCACATAAATTGACAGACATAGCAAAATATAATGTAAATTTAGGGCATATTTATTAAACACAAGGTACCGGGATAAATTTTTTTTATGAACAACATTTTATTAAATCCTCGAAGCAAATGGTAATCATAAGTGTATCATAATATTAATATAGGAAATATTGAAAGAACTAGACATGTATTGCTATGAAATAATTGTCACAAGAAGTGTTTTGATGTTGAACATTTATTTTGTATATCCACTGGGTCCAAGTCTGGGGTAATGGGAAAGCAGATTTAAGTCCATATTACTAGTATAGGAATAGCTAGGCAAAACGGAATGAGCTATTTTGTGAGGCAGCGCAGGCTGGAAATGCTCACTGTGTGTGAATTCCATTTTCTCAAAAGATTAAAGCACATCAACTAGCAAATAATGCACATAAGCTCAGACAATAGATTAAATAATACTTAGAACGTCTTCTAACTGGACGATTTACTCGATGAACACCTATGACCATATCAATAATCTTATTGGGAAGTTCCGGTCACGGTCTGTGAGCTAATGGCCCTTTGTCGTCCTCCAAGGGCCAAGTATGATACACAGTGTTTTATTTATGTTATTTTATTTATTCTACGTGACTGTTGTTAAGATACTGGCAATGTTGTACTTTTCAGGTGAAAAACTGCAGATAAGAAAGTGGAATAATTTTCTAAGTTCACAAGCCTAATGGTTGGTAGAATTGGTGTTTGAACCCAGAATTTCTCCAGGGGTTTTTTTCATTTTGTTTGTTTTGTTTTATTTTATTATTTTTTTACTGTGATTCACAGTTGGGCTCAAAGAAGCCATGGCCAGTCTTGTTAACATAAGAAATCATTGATCACAATAATGAGTTCACCTGGAGGAGAGTTCACATAAAATCTTACATCGTCACTATATTACAACTAATAGGTATTCCATATTCAAAGAAATAACAAGAATCTCCTATTTGCTTCTGAAAAACGCACCACACATGTGAACAGGTTGGCATCTGTGTATTTGGGCCCACACATGCACACACCTACCACATCTGATTATTTTATTATTTTTGGACATATTCTATGAATATACATTCTAGATATTCTACCTTAACCCTGGAAATTTATTTCGGAAATTATTTGTTAACCTCTTATAAATATCTCACACCATTGATTTTTCCAGAAGGTGAATGCTTTAAGTAATTAAGGGTGAAGGATTAACAACCCTTGCCCATGATCAAAATGTAGTTTTATAAAAGAAGAAAAAAAAAAATGCAGACACAAAAATAAAATCCCTGATATCAAAAGCTGCAGCTTCATTTTCTGGCCACTCTAGATATCGTCTAAGAAGAACACATGCCATGAATCATCGGCCTAATTATAGTCGTGTCAAGGCTTGGTTTAGCTTGCTTGGTTCCGTTTCTGCAGTAATTACCGAGATTTGGCAACGCCGCTAAATAAGCGCTGACCATAAATTACAGTTGGACCCGGCAGCTTTGGAAACTGATAGCCGGGCAGCTACACTTTAATTTACTGATCCTGTTGTCATTAGTGTGAAGGCGGTGGGAAGGTGAAAAGAGGGTCAGGGTTAAGTCCTTCACACGTTCAAATTCTTCCCCAAACCAAAGGCGACCATTACCCTTCATGAAAGATTATGCACAGTCTTTTTTGCAAGAGCGCCATCTGCTGGCCCACACATGCGATTCAAATCACTTCCTATTTATTGTAACGTCTACTGGAAAAGGTGAATTAATAGCCTATTGCTTTATTTCTGCATATGGCAAGTCCGCTGAATTTATAATTATGAAGGACAATATTTAGCACAGTGGAATTCTTATTAAGTTGTTGGAATGTATAGTTTAAACAACATGATTCTAAGTGTCCCCGTTTTGCTTGCAATATTTTTGTTTTGTTTTCTTTCCTAGAAATGCTGGACTTTATAAAAATTTGAATATAGGATCCTTATAGTTTAGAGCTATTCTGAAATTTTATTTGGAGCAGTTGATTATGATAATTCAAGACAATTTAAATTGAATGAGATCATTGCAAAAATATCACTCCTGTTGATTTAAGTCATGTGGCATATTTTCAATCATATTGAATAAAGGACAGTTGTGCATTGTTCTCTTGGTTAACGGGTCTCTCTTGTTTGGGTGTGTGTGTTTGAGAGAGAGATTCTCATTTCAGTTCAGGGTGCACATACAGTGCCATCCCTTGTAAACACATTTTACTCTGTGTCTTTATCATTAGTTGCCTTTGGTTTTAGTGATCATGACCTAGGGATCTTTCCTTTCAAATCCAGTGAATAACTGTGCTTGCATTGTGCACTTATTATGAGGGAGTTATATTTGTAACTGACCAAGCTATCTTTCCGTTACAAGCATGCATTCTAAGTATATTTTTAAAAAAGGAATAGCCACTCCTTAGACCACATCATGTTTTAATTCGGGAATGTATTCTTAGGTAAAATTATGTATTAGATTTTTGAGTATCTGTATGACACGGTGGAACCATCATGTACTATAATTTATTTTGAACCTAAATGACACTATGTCAGGCATAAGCATTATATTATTTTGTGTGATGTATCAGTATACCTCAAGATGCACTGTAGGCAAATGTAATTGTCTTTAAAGCAGGGCAGATACCCAAGCCCGTGCTCTAAGTGCATCCAGGCATTTATATTTTCACTATGTTCTTGTCCCTCTTTCCTTAAACCCAAAAAGAGCATCGCAAAGATTCTTAACATCCATCTGTCACATTCTTGAGTTTCTGTTTCTATGAGCCTTCATTCCTGCTGATCTAAATACCATTCTAGAAGCCTCGTTGAACAGGGACGTCAAAGATTTGTGCTGTGTCTTCCGGTCACTATTGATGGTCTCAGTTAACCTCTTTTTGTCTCTGTTTTCGTACCTGGACAGTTTACAACATCTATTGGAGAAGGTTAATGCCAGACTAAATTCTCATAGATATGGAAAAAGTGTTCTGTAGAATATATAGCACTTTATCAAGTTACTAGTAATTCTTAATGGGTCCCACATCCACCTATATTTCCTCATTTAATCCTCCAAAATAACACTGTGAGGTAAGTAAATCTTCTGCATTTTATAGTAATAAAGTTGAAGAAGGCCCAATGGCATACTCAGATTAAAGCTCCAAGTGATGGAACTTAGGATCAAACCCAAATAATTCTGGCTCTATACCAGACAGCCACAAGAACAAATCATTTTGCAATGTAAATTTACCCATTCAGAAATGTATAAATAATAATGAAAAAGAATTGACTTTTTAACACTTTATTCTTGAATAACTTAATGCATTCA
>VMDR010037712.1:0-10164 GCA_007922815.1 Macrotus californicus | reverse complement strand
AATTAATCCGTATTTTTCCGTGGTTCAAAATTGACTTTTTTCACTTCTAAGTTTTGTAAATAGTGAAAAATAGTGAAAGCACCATTTTTAAATTACACTGTAACTTTAAAAATGTTAATTTTAACCAGGATACCTTAGTAATTTTTATGTCCATTCATGCACTCATTTCACAAATATTTATTGAATGTCTAATAAATGTCAGTCACTGTTCTTCACTCCAAAGGTCGGAGGGAAACAAGAAAGCCAAGATTTTGTTCCCACAAAGAAGGAGACAGATGGACAGACAGACAGAAATGTACTAACATTCATACATAACTGTATGCAGGGTACTGAGGATGGTTTGCTAGGGAGTGCTTGGCCACTGATTTAGGTTGGTAGATGAGGGGTAGCTTCTTAAAATAGTTGATAATTTGATCAGACACATGAATTAGAAAAGGAAGTCAGCTGTGAGAGGTTGGAGACAGGAGAGGGATGTCTCATGCAGGCACAGTTGGCTTCCTAAATTTTAGGGCCTCCTGCAAAATGAAAATGTGGCAGCCCTTATTATAAAAGCAGAAAAAATGTCATCAAAAAAACTCAATAGGAAACTTTCTCATTTGTTCTGTGGTCTTTCTCTGGACTTGCCATAGTGTTTGTTACTTATTTTAACACGATTAATATATTAATGTTAATCTAAGCAAAGAAGATTAAAATTTAAAATTATTTGATGAATGCTACCATTCATCTTTATACTGTGTAGTGCCAGTTTTAAAAGAAAAAATGACAGCATTTAACTCATTGGTGACATCACCAAAATTACATAATTTTCGATTTCATAGTTTGTACATACATATGTGTATTTCATTCTTACAAGAAACAATGTACAAAAGTGACTCAACTATTTTTATTTCACTTCTTAATAGGCATGCTCTTTGCCTTGAATTTACTTATGAGTAAGGAAAGACTAAATAAAAATAAACTAGGGGTGACCCTATCTTTTTTTTTCTGTATTCATTTTTGGTGTAGGTGGTTAGCTAATACTGGGAAGTTACATGACCAAGAAAGGTTATGATAGGGTTCTTTGATGATTCATGTTTCTTAGAACACCATTGCTTCCTTTCTACTTATAAAGCAAGTTCTTGTTCTCAGTAGAAGGCATGGACTCCCAGGGCTGTCAGTGCACCTGCTTACTTAGCTCTAGCTATCACATGCATACCTTGTACTCATCTGGAGCCATGATGAACTCCTACTCAGTGCAGATCCATTAGAACTCTTTGTTCATGGGGCATTGCAAATGCTGCATGCAAATGGTGTGGCAATGAATGATGACAATATTATATAAGTTTCTTCTGCTCACTCATGTGCTCCATTATGCCATTGCATTTCACTTGCAAAATGCAAGTTAAAAGATGAAATTATTAAACATTTTTAAAGGCAACAGTAGAGCAATAACCATGTGTGGGCCCTTCTTGATACCAGGTCCATGTGTGACTGCACGGGTCACACACCCAAGAATCTGACAGACGAGGAACCAGTGACAGGCCTTATAGCAGAAATGAACTTGGCATTTTTCAGAATGAGAAAGAAGGCCATTGAGGCTTGGTGGGTGGGAAGGAGAGTGGAGATGAGGTGAGTAAGGAGGGAGGGGGCAGATGACATAGGGCCGCAGAGGCCAGGGTAAGAAGTCTGATATTTATTCCAGTTCTGGTAGGAAGCTATTAAAATCTTATCAACTAGGAGCAGTGTGATCTGATTTACTTTTTTAAAAGATCACTCTTATGTGGAGTATACACTAGTCCCAAAGAATATGTTGGTTGGACTCGTGCTGGAAATAGTATAGATGGAGATATGGGCAAGATTTAGGATGTGTTTTAGAAGGTGAGTGGACATGGCTTCTGTTGGGTTGTGTGTGTGATATGAGGGACAGAGAGCAGGAAGAGAGAGATTATTCCCTTGCTCAACGAGGGGAGGAGGTCTAGTGGTAGGGCAGTGTTTGGCAGATGTAGGAAATCAATAGTTCTTTTTCTCTGGGTTGCCTGCTAAGCCTCCAAAGGACTTTGCACGTTGATTATTTAAAACTGAATAGATAAATGTAAATTAAATAGAGCAAACTTAAAAAGAATTATCGGTTATTTGACATTTTTTCTGCATGAGAGGCAACTGACTCTTCTTCAGAGGGTTCATTTCAGTGCACAAACTAACAAGATCACAAACTAAATCTCCCCTTTCTTTCTTCCTTGTAAGGACCAGTCACTGTGCACACCTAGAAAGGTATGGAGGGTCACCTATTAGAGACAAAACAAAATATTATTAGTAGCAAATTACATAGATACTTGAATTTATAGAGGTTGCATAAAAATTTATTTTAATACTTACTAACAGCTTACATATTAATCTAATGGAAATGGCCTCACATGAGATTACAGAGGCCCTCCCCTTTTGTTAGTCTTTTCTGTTCTTTCCACTTTATTTCTCTGACTTTTGGGCTTATTTAAGTGGTCAAAGTCACTGGGTCGAAGCTGGCCCTGGGACGGTCCAACCAGAAGGCTAGTGTCCTGTCTCCCTCTTTAGCCCTTCCTGTTGTGGTTACTCATCCTTAGTGGGAATTTGCTCAGGCTCTTCAGAATTTGCAGGAGTGGCATCCAGCACAGCGATACCCCATTCTCGTGTAAATATCTACCACGTTTCATCTCACAGTGTCTATGACCTCATTTGTGAAAAGCACTTTGCTAACATAGGTGAAGATGTGAAAAAATGAAGGGGTGATGGAGAAGATAAACCTGTTATGCCCCCAAATAGCTACAATTATTGAGCATCTATTATATGC
Organism: Macrotus californicus; assembly: GCA_007922815.1. Classification (NCBI taxonomy): domain Eukaryota; kingdom Metazoa; phylum Chordata; class Mammalia; order Chiroptera; family Phyllostomidae; genus Macrotus; species Macrotus californicus. The sequence goes on along the minus strand of VMDR010037712.1, from coordinate 7,358 downwards.
TAGCATTTTCTACCCACTGTTTTTAAAACTTACGACTCCTATGCAAGATAAATGGTTCATTTCTTCCCTTCATAGTGAAGTCAAGATCAGATTGTTAGTAAATTTCATCTTTGCAAATCAAGTTTATTTGTCAAGGGACAGAATCTGTGCTCTTTCCATTGGAAAACACTGTGTTTCCAAAGAAAACTTTGATGTTTGAAAGTTTCCTTTTTACATCCCAAATATCCATCTGCTTTCAAATTCTAACTGGAGTCACTACAAGGTTATTCTCATAGACTAATTCAATGTCTAATTTTACAGATGAGAAAACCGAAGCACAGAGAGGTTAGTTGATCTGTCCAATGTCACATAATAAACACATTTAATTATAGTGGCTTTTTAGTATAATATATATATTATTCAATAAAGTTTGCAATTTGTCCTAGTTAATAAACAGTGTGGTGTCTAGTAGATGTAAGAAGGAACCGAAAGTTCAACTTTACTTTTCTCTAAGTCCCTATGCAAATTACAGACAAAGTTTTTATTTGGAATAAATTAAATAAACACTTACAACAAATGCAATCATACAGAGGACTAGATTGTTGTCTGTCTTCTACTTAGCCTAATACTGCATCTTGGGACAAATGCAATTTGGTCTCATTATTTATGAAAATTAGTCCAAATGTAACCTCATTATATTTGTTCTGAAATGGAAGCAAACATCAGGCATTACAATTGGACATGCAAAAGGCATTTTCTTTTTGAACACAAAATTAGAAAAGGGTTACCACAGAACTCTCCTGTAACTCGTTAACTGACATGACTTACTTGGGGCCATAACAGGATCCACAAGGATTTGGATATTCTTTAATATCTGCAATTATATAGAATGTCAGCCACTGGGTGAGTAAGGTCAGGAAGGAGGGTTTTTCAGACATTGTACAACGGCAATAAAATTAGAATCTGCTTCATTAAATTAAGAGTTTAAAAAATTATCTTCTTTTTTTCTGTTTCTCCAAATATTTTGGAGACCTAGATAAGTTGTTAACATTGTTTTAAAGCTTTGCAACTTTAGGTGTAAACTCTACAGAATGGGGACTCCTTGGTTAGAAAATTCGGAAGAGGTGGCAGTGTTTTGCAGCACTGTAAAATCCACCCAGGATCAAAGTGGCCAAGTGCAGCCGAGCATAATACAGTTTGAATGGCTTATGTAAAATACATTGCTAATTTGTCCAGATGTTAATTGGAAAAATCCACTCTTCCCTGAGAGAAATGATTCTCTGCAAGCCAGAATACAAGAGGTAGACAGAACATCGAGTAAGGATGCCTGTTGTACATGCCAAGGGGTCTGTGTGAAGACTGAAAAGTAAGTAAAACATTGAAGAGAAAAATGTGTCCCCACTGCACCCCTCGGTGAGTAAAGGTGATATATATGCTTCTATAAGAAGAGACATACAGGAAATGCTTGAGACCGCCACAAAGTCTTTAAGCAATTAGCCAACAAATACATCTCAAGAATTTGTGTGTTCACAACTGTGTAGGTCCAATGGGGAATACAGTGGTCCCTGTGTACATCCTGCCTCCAAGGAATGTCCGCTGTAGTCACAAGAAAAAGATGCTACCCCAGTAAGCCATAGGTTTTTGAAAGTACAGCCAATGTATGCAGTAACATTTTCCCACTAAAGTCCAAATGTGATTCAAAGAGGCACTTTGTATTCAGCTTTGTAATCTTAATCATGGTTACTGCTTTGGAAAATGCTATGAGGGATGCCCAGAGCCCATTGTGTAGATGTGGTAGCCATGTGATTGGGCAAATACGCAATCTCCCTGTGCTTCATGTATAGGAAATAGGGGTAACAACAGGATGTGTTCTAAGATCAAAACAGAAACAGCATGTACAGAAAATGTTTGGCCTGGACATAAGAAGTCCTCAGTCAGTATTAGTTGTCATTGTCATCATCATCATCATCACCATCATCATCATCATTGTCATCATCATCATTACCATCATATCATGAACCTTCCATACAAATTTTGTTTATGGTTAGAATTGAATACAAATTAAAATAGACTTTTTCTCTTTTTTGTAGCAATATTTCATCTGGGTAAAATTGGGACTGTGTACACATCTTAAATTAACAAGGAGCACCAGTAATGGTAATTCCATTCACTTCAACTTAAAAAAAAAAACTGTCATTTGGTTCAATAAACAATCATTGAACATGAGAGTATTCTAGGCACAGTACTAGGCACGGATATGTGAGATAAATAAAATACATCCTGCTCTCGAGGATTTTAGAGTGTAGAAGGGGATTCCAGCAAATAAAGACATTCAGTGCTTTTATTCAGCACTCTGAGTGGGAGCAGAGTAGAAGTGGGCCTATCCTACTGTGGAGGGGAAGGAGAGCATCTGTGAAGTCTTAGAAGAGTTATACATAAGTGAGCCCTGAAAGATGACTTATATTTAGAGGAAGAAGGGGATCATAAGAACAAGGATGGAGGCTTGCATGGGTACTGTGTTTTGAGGGAATTATGAGTAGTTTGGGACTAAAGAATGCTGTGGCAGATTTGGATGGAAAATTTGCTGTAATTATAAGCAGGGTCTGGGTCAGCAAAGATATTTGACGAGACTAGAAAGGGCTAATCTAAACTGGATTGATGAGAATCACCATTCAGATTATGTTCAAATTTTCTTTTACTTCGATTCACTACCAATGTCAGCAAATAACTCATGCAAAGAATGCATGAGATGCACTAGCTCTTTATATTGATGGAGAAACAAATGTGTAACTAGCCTCTGGTTCCAGACCTATCCAAAAGTGATGGTCTCTGGTTCCAGACCTATCCAAATTAATATGCACAAGTGAAGGTGCCTATGGAGTAAAACCTCAGAGTAGCAGGCAGGTGGAGGCTGCCTCTGGGCTGGGGGAGAGATGAAGTAACCTCTGGGGGAGAAAAGGCTCATTTACTCCCACGGAAAGCAATCCTGGCTGAAGCGTGATTTTGCTCTTTAGGTTTCCATTTCTAATTGAGTCATCAGAGTTCAAGAAAGACTGGCCATGACCTAGCATAAGGCTCTATGTGCTATTCTTTCAGGTCAAGAAATGTGGACTTGATCTCAGATATCATTTGGAGTAATTAAAAGTTTTAATTTTAAAAATTATATTTTGGAAGTCACCCCAGAATCAGCTTGTTTCAGATACCATTATAATGTATTAGGAGTACAGTAGGAAGATGCTGAGGGCTGCACAAACAGTGAGAAGACTTGCCTGAGCATGAGCAAGAGAAAATGAGAAGGTAAACTAGGTCGGTTGCAGGGGGTGTGGGTTGTAGGTGAGCTTGAGAAAGACGGATAGGTATGAGGCAAATCACCAGGACTCATGACAGAGAATAGAAGAGAGATGACAGGTTTTATGAGCTTTGCATTATTTCTGAGATTTTGAATAGTCTAGAAATTCCAATCCCTATTGACTCAATCATTTAGATTCAAGTCCATCTTTTTAACAGCCCTCTTTGGACTGGACCATCTTCCTGTTAAGGATGCTACATCAGCAGGTCCCAGGGATCATACCAGTTTTACCTCTCACTGGTATGGACTGTATGAAACTGGGATGATAATACTTGATTGTATTTTATATTTTATATCATTCTTTTTTCTACAGTAGTCTGCTTTCTCCATTTTCTGTTTTTTATTGGTCTTCTTGGCCTTAAGAAAGAACAAATTTTCTTATATGTATAAATATCAGATAACCTCATGGCAAAGACTTGAAGAAACTTGAAAATCATCAACCAGGTACAAATAAATATAGAATGATTCTATTATAATATCTAAATGCTGAATGGACCTCAATCAAACATGTAATTATTGACAAACTAGGATCTCTGCACAATGGTATATGTTTCCATATAATTCGTGTTTAGCACAAAATTCCATTACAGAACTTTCAAAATTAGTGAAGTTTTTCTCTGTTTATTTTGATAGTTATTTCTGTTCCAGTGAGATGTGGGAAGCAATAGAGTTTGGACTGGATCAAGAAACAGGAGAGCAGACTTCCCTGTAAATATTCTGATTTCTTAGGTTTGGAGTGGGACTTGGGAAATTTCTATTTATTTTTAAAAAGCTTCTGGTCCAGATTTAGAAGTACATGCTCTCTGGACCCAGTCCAAACTTTTTATCATGACATAGATGGTCCGACTCTGGCCATGGCCCCTCACCTTAGCCCCTTTTTCTACTGCCATCAGCTTTCCACCTAGACCAAGTCACTTGTAATTCTCCAGACACATCAGATGGAATTATGTCTGCCTGCTAAATTCATAATTCAAGAACCCAGGTTAAAATAGATTACTAATCCCCTTTAGTTTCTTCTCTGTTCTGTAAGGACTCCTATTCCAGCGTATAAACACTTCAAGTGAGGGTCAGAAACGTACCGTTTGAAAGTTGCCCGCAGGCTGCCTCCATTGTACCCAGACTGTTGACAAACGCTCAGGAAAACTGCTCGATTATTTAAGAAAAAATGCTTAGTAGAACTTCTGTTGGTGCAAAGACAAGATTTAAATCCTCCTCTCAAAGGATAATTTTTAGCAAAATCAGAGCTAAAAACTCCCTGAAAGGATGGTAGGGCTGAAAGGACTCTGGGACAAGAAACGTTTGGGCCAGGCCAGGCCAGTTTCAGACTGACAGAGAAGACCCGGAGTGAGGATTTGAAGGCATTCCTAACAGTGTCTGAAGCAGCAGGCTGACTTCTGACTCTGAAGCAGAGGCTCTTAGCCTCCAGTTTAATTTGGTGCTGACTGATGGCTCTAAGCCCACGGGGGGTTTTTGGAGACAGAAGGAAATTAGAGACTTCCAGGTGCCTCCTGCTTCTCTTGAGTCATAACACTACTAGAAAATGTTCAAATAACCATTTATCCAATGACAAAAACTGCAAGAGGTGCTCATTGTCAGCTTATCAAAAACCTCTAAAAGTCCCTGCTGTGAAAGGTGGAGTAGGGCCTGTAACCACAGAATGAATTAGAAGTAGAGATGCCCTGGGGTGAGTTTGTTTGCATTAATAATTGATAAGCTTTACTGGATGCTCACTGTGTGTACTGAAGGCGTGACGTGTCTAGTACATGCAGTCCTCACCACAGTCTTTCCAGTTAGTCCTGTCTCAGAGGAAAATAAAGGCATGGAAATAGGGACACAGACTTGAGCAAGTGGCAGAATGAGTTTTGGCCCTTGTTTTGAGCCTAGATACAGGTCACTCTCTTAAACACCATGCACTTTAAGACAGTGTAGTCTGCAATGACAGAGGCAAGGAAGAGCTGCTAAAAATGTTTATTATGAATCAGAAAGAAAAGGAGATTAGAATAGAAATTTTACCAGGTACACATTAGAGTACACCACTGGCCACTGAAGAAAGCCCAGATGTGATTAAAACAATAAAATCAAAAATCTTTTTTTATTGTTGTTTAAGTATAGTTGTCTTCATTTTCCAAGGCATTGAAAAAGAAAATACTATATGATCTCACCTGTAAGTGGAACCTAATCAACGAAACAGATAAGCAAGCAAAATGTATCCAGTGCCTTTAAAATAAAGAACAAACTGACAGTAACTGGAGGGGAGGGGAGAGGAGGAAAATGAGACCAAAATCTTATTTAGGTCCCATTTCAAAGTAATAGCACACTCTTGTTCTCTTTGCTGCAGCTAAGTCATTTATGTGTAATAAGCTGAATTTCAGTGGAGTCAAAATTCCTAGTACTTTTTCTGCACAACGATAGATTAGTTTTATTGAAATACATCTTTTTTCCTTTTCCAGTGTGTTTTATTTAGTGATTTTTTTCCAGCTTTAATTATATTTATTTTTATTTTTTGTTTCTTCAAACTTTTTAAAAATGTTTTATTGTTTTTGCTATTACAGTTGTCCCAATTTTTTCCCCTTCTCCCCCAACTTCCATAATCAATCCCTGTATTGTTATCCATGTCCATGGGACCTTCATGTATGTTCTATGACTAATTCCTTCACCATGTTTCAAACAGCCCTTGCCTCCCCCCTCCCCTCTTACAGCTGTCAGTCTATTCCATGATTCCATGGCCTAATGTAGTAGGTGTCCTATAGGGTCCAGTGGCACAGCCTCCCCTATCACTCCAGCTGGGTATTCCAGCAGTGCCTTCCATGTGGGTTGACTGGGACTTCCCCTTATAGTTGAGCCTTGGTTGGCTGTTGGCAGATAAATGGGAGGGATTTACCCAGGAATGTCAGTTGCAAGGATTGGCTGTGACCACTTACCACCAACCTCTGCCTTCCGTGGAGGATTAGCTGTGTAGGGGCAGGGTGGTGGTGCTCCAATGTGGTCCATAGCTGCCCACTGAAGGTACTGGCCCTGGGGTTCCCTAGGTGTTGAACGTCAGGGTCAGCCCCTACCTGTGTTTTCCTGGGGCCACACTCCCTGAGATACAAAGCAGTCTGAGATGGTTGCTGTTGTGCTGGGCTTGGAGATTCCCAGGTGAAGCCAAGCTGTGAGTATAGTCTGCTGCTGCTGATGCTGGTCCTGGGCTCACTGAGGCCAGCTGTAGCTCATTTGGGAGGATTTAGGAAGTTGTGAAGCATGAGCCAAGGCCAGCCATTCACTGGATTCATGGGCCCATAAGATGGGTGGGGCAGAGTCTCTGAGGACCACAAATGTGAGCCAAACAGTGTTAACTAGGTTGATGGAGTCTCAGATATGACACCAGCTAGTTGGCTCTGTTGGGGGAAGGTTTAGAGAAGGGACAATGGCCTCTGCTCAGCTTGGTGCCAGACACTTCAGTTTCTCCATCTATGCCACTGGTCCCTTTCAAGTTACTACCCCAGTGCTGGAGCTCAGAGGGAGTGAGTCTGAGTAGGTGAGTCCACATGTGGCTTCTTTAAGAGGAACTGCTTGGGGGTCCAGCAGTTTCTTCCACCAGCTCAACCCTGCTAGTTTGTGTAGCCAGAAGTTGTGGAGACTTATTTTCTGGGCACTGGAACCCTGGGCTGGGGGGCCTGGTGTGGGGCTGGGACTCCTCACTCCTGAGTATCCCTCTCAAATTTTTATCCACCACATGTAAGTGAGGGACCAGCCTCTTTAAGTGTCTGTGCTCCTTCTACTAGTCTGGATGGATGTGGTTTCTTTAATCCCGGAGTTGTCAGACTTGCACTGAACTTGATTTCTGATTGTGAGCAATGGTTGTTCTATATTTTAGTTGTAATTTTGATGTGGTTGTGTGAAGAGGCAAGCCATGTCTGCCTATGTCGCCATCTTGACCAGAAGTCTCATTGTTTCTATTTTTATAGAAAATATATCAGCAACCTCTTTGAAAAGAATAGGCAATAGGACAGAATTTCTTCTAAATTTAAGAAAGATAAGTATTTTTTCA
>VMDR010037711.1:0-10162 GCA_007922815.1 Macrotus californicus | reverse complement strand
CTACCATTTATGCTTCTTATTCCCTGTACCTTTTCCCCCTCTCTCCCCACCCAACCCCCTGATGATAACCCTCCATGTGATCTCCATTTCTGTGATTCTGTTCCTGTTCTAGTTGTTTGCTTAGTTTGTTTTTGTTTCTGTTTTAGGTTCAGTTGTTAATAGCTGTGAGTTTGTTGTCTGGGTATTTTCATACACATGTTTTATAGTATGTTGTAAAAAAATTAGTTATTAGGAAAAAGATGAATAACAAAGTGAAATTAACCAGTAATCTTTATATGTTTGTTTATAAGTATAAATAATGTTAGTGTTAAACTGAAGTGGAATCATGCCATAGTCTCTCTTTTCACTAACAGTGTATGAGCATATAAGCATCTTTTCAAGTCAAAAGTACAGATTTGGGGTGTTATCACTTTTAATGGTTTTATTTCATCTCTGTGGCTTCCAGTTTTTACTGTTATGTTCCTCTTGCAATGACCAAGCTTATTATAAACATCTTTTAAAATCCTTCCCTTAGGATAAATTCTTAAATGTAGGATTGATGTGTCAAAATGTACCCGCATTTGGGGGCTTTTTGATACATATTCCCAAATGGCCTTTCAGAAGAACTTGCACAGCTTCTGCTCGCCCGTCAGCAGTGTCAGCAGTGTCGGTGAGCTATAGTGTCCTGCACATTTGGTGTGTGATTGGACCCAAGTAACCAGCTGAGGCACACCTGCTCTCTTAGTCCTCGTGGAGAAAATTCATCTGGTCTTTCCTATGCCTAGGCTGTTTACTGGCTATTTGTATTTCACTTGTGAATTGTTTATTGTGTTTGCCCATTTTTCAGTTGTTGATCTGTTTTTTTTTCCTTGGTTTAAATAAGCTATTTTTAGTAAGTTAATTATCACGACTCTTTTAAATGTATAGGAAGCTTTTTATATAATAATTTTAGTATTTTTTCCTTTATGGCATTTTGCTATGCTGGCATGCTTTAAGAGCTTTTCACCACTTAAAATACAGAACTTAATAAAATCAGAAATTATATGTTTTCTTACTTTTACAGTTCTATTTTTAGCTTTAAATCTTGAATTCATCCAGAATCCATTTTGAGGTCAATGGTGAGGTAGGGCTCCAATCACCCCCGAACACCACCAATTTGGTAATCACCGATTCAGAACAGTAATTCTGAGTAATTTATGCCTCAGTCTCCCCCCTGTTAGAAATGCGTTTGTATTGTATGCTAAATTCCATTATATAGTAGGGTGTGTTTTTGTTGGACTTTATTCTGTCCCATTGATCTCTCTATTTTCTATCCTTTGATTAGTTTGAGCCCTTGGTCTTTTCCCATCAAATCTACTTCTCTCATTTTTTTCCTTCTTGTTAGTAAATGGCACCTTCTTCCCCTAAGACCAGTCTAGATGCATGGGAGGCATTTTTGACCCCCTTACCCTGACCTGATCGGTCCCCACATCCTACCACAGAAATCCATCTAACCCTGTTCACGGCTCCGTCCTCACTGCCACCTCCATAAGCTGAGCCACAGTCTCCTGGACTTCTGCACTAACCTGTCTCGTTCCCACACTTCATTTCTACTCCTGTCCACGTCATTTCCTCACAGCAGCAGGGAGGGCCTTTTAAAGTTGTGTATATTGTGTATGTAAAGACAGTTATTGAGTGAGAAAAACAGCACTTTATATAATACATTTTAAACTGGTAAATCAAAATCTTCATAGTTTTGGTTGCTTTAGTCTTGCTATAGTTTCTTATGATACTTGGGATGCATTTCTAGAACTTTTAAGTCTGTTTTTCAGCCTTTCTGTTTTTATCGCATCACTATATGGCTATGATAATGCAATGTTTTGTTCACCTTTAAAATCCACTGTTACATTATCTTTTTAAAACTAATGGTGGTTAATATTTCTGCCAGAGAGTTTTCATTATTGATATTTTTAAGTTGTATCAGGTACCTCAACTGGTGTATAAATTTTAAAATTGGAAACACAGATTATGGCTTTACTTAATCACATCATCCTTTTTGTTTCTTATAGAATTTCTCACCCAAGTGAGAAACTCCTATCCCAAATTAAATTAATACTCAGGGATTTAATGAGTTTTAATGTTGTTAAATATGTAGTACTTGTTTTTTAAGCATTAAGGTATGCAAATGATTCTTGGCGAATTTATTGTATATCTACAAGTTTGCTGAGTTCATTGTGTCTAGTAATTTTTTGGTTAATTTCCTGAGTGTGGGGAGGTGTGTTTATGTGTGTGTTAAAAACACTTAACATGGTATCTGCCTTCTTAACTAAGTGTCCATTACTTTGTCATTGACTATAGGTAACATGTTGTACTACAGACTTCAAGAGCTATTTTTCTTGCCTGACTGAAACTTTGTGAATTTTCTTAGATATTTTTTATTTATATAATTATGCCAAAATAAAAATCTTGATTCCCTTTCCATAGCCTAGTATTTCCTTGTCCCCAAATCATCCTATTTTAATTCTTCACATAATACTTACAAGTGTCTGAAATTCTCTTGTTTATTTTTTTGCTTTTTGTTGTCTGGTGTTTTCTCCCTCTTAAATTTTCAATTCCATGACAGCAGTCTTGCCTAGTTCATTGGAGTATCCACAGTGCCCAGAACAAACAGCTTTTGGCACAGACTAGGCATCAATGAATATTTACTGTTAAATGAATATTCTCTATAAAAACCAGTATTTTCATTTTTCCCTTCTCTAGCTGTACCCAGTTTTTCTTGAACTGCTTTGGCAAATTAGAGTGGTAAAAATAGGCAATCTTGATATTTTTTTCCCATGTTATTTAAGGGAGAGACTATATTATATGCTAGCTTTTGATTTCAAATATATGTTTATAACTCAGGGATCAGTTCCAACAGATAAATTTAGTTCATCAGCTTTTTTTCCTTTCTCCAGTCACTCTGTGTGTGTGTGTTCATTTGGGCCATTGTTTGTTTGTTTTTTATTATTATTATTTATTTCTTAAATCTCTTATGATGTGACTTATTCATGGTATCTGCTCCAGGCATTTATAATTTCACATATTTGAAAATTATGAGATTTCCCAAGATTGGCAAGCATGTAGTATGTTCTTCCCCTTAGTACAGCAAGATAGAGGTCTATAGAAAGCAGTTCTATTTTATGCTTCTTTTTATAAGAGTAAAAAGTTAGATGGCTAGTCTCTTCAGTGCAGTGTGACAGTGCTTTCCTTTGAACCATATCACAAGGTAATGGAAGTCGTCTGTATTTCTCTTAGTCACGTGGTGAAATCTGGCACTTCTCACAACTTCTGGCTCTGGATCTTAGTCTTCTGGATGTCTCCACAAGTTGTTCTTCATGGTCTCAAATGCCTTGCCCTCGGGGTGTAATGAGTTCCCACAGTCCCCAGTTTCTTACTCCCATTTCATTCTAGTTTCTTGTATTTATTGTAGTTGTGACAGTCCTCAAAACTACACACAGATTCGTTTTCTTTCATGTATGGAAGGCTATGTTTCTTAAACATTTTAAAAGTCTTTTTTCAAATGCCTGAAAACAAGGGTATTTAAAGTCTTTGTTTCTTAAAAGTTTAGCCCGTTTTCAGAGGAAAATTAACTTTCTTCAGACAGAGCAATGTGCTTTGTGTATGTTTGCAGTACAGGGGGAGGTGAGTGATGTTTAACTAGGAAAATCAAAAGGTTTCAAGAGATCAAGTCCTGGTGTACAAAAGTCAGCCTTCAAAAAAAATGTGCTGTCAAAGGAGACAGCGTTAATTATTTCAAAGTTCACTGGGTAGGTAAACAAAGTTTGTAGTAAACAGTTGTCTCCAAAGGGTAGTAGACTTTGCTCTAAGTGAGAGTCTAGAAAGAATGTAAGCTCTTAGTTGACACTTGTTTTTCTTCTGCCTTTGGCTGTAATTTGTTCAGAGCTGGTCCTGAGGGATTGCTGGTTTAAAAAGTGGTCACTTCATTTACTGCTCACTGTGTTAAGTTGCATATATGACCTGGGTTTTGTTTTTGACTGTTTTCTACTTGACATTTTAAATCTTGGAATTTTGTCTTTTATTTCTTTGGTTTGTAAATTGCAAAAGGAAACAAAAGTATCCAACTAAAGAGCTCTGTAAAGGTCTTAGGGGGAGTTTATTTCCCAGCGGCTGGTGGAGTGGTTTTCCCTGGTGCTGGGGTTGCTTTTGTGTTTCACGGTACAAGAAGCAGCTTATCCTTGATTATCGGTGTGATGGCTGAAAAGTAGATTTTCTCATGGGATCCCCACAGGTTAGTTAGTAGGAACCTATGTCATAGTTGTTTTGTTAGTTTAATTTGAGGAGCTCTTCTGTAGAAGATTTAGTTTGAAGATTTATTTTTCAAATATACTTTGGCTTTTTCACTTTTATTTTTTAGGCTGTGCGTGTTACAAAACCAAAAATCCCAGAAGCCATAAGAAGAAATTTTGAGTTAATGTGAGTAATATGCATGGGATCCCAATATTTTATTTAGGGCTGTCTACATAGTAATATACCAGTCCAGAGGAAACACATGTGAGACATTACACTCTGGGGTGTGTTGGATATCCATCTTCCATACTTTAATTCCAGTGATACTGCCTATTCTAGTGTTGTAATTCCCACTAGACTCTTTCAGTTTTCTCGTTATATTATGGACATTTCAGGAGCAGCTTCAGTGGCTAAGGATGCAGTTTGCTCTAGAACTATTGTTGGAAGACTAAGGAGCTATAATTTTGTTGTGAATAATACTTTGAATTAAATGCTAATAGGGAGAGAAGGAGTCCTATCTATTCAGGTTGAAGAGAGTGCCTGTATTCTGTTACTGCGTTACAATGATAAGAAGAGACTTTATTGGTATGACGTTTGGTTTGTATGTGGTTGTGCATCTAAATATAGATCTGGGTCTTTATAATTTCCCTCTGGAGAAGCTTTTCCTGAGTTTACTCCTGGTGCTATTCTCTCTTATGTGTCCAGGGCCGACTGGATATGAGAAATTACTTAGGTGACATGTTTCTCAGTGCTTTGGAAGGTCCCTTCTGAAAGAATACCTACTATAAAGTGGCAGTGTTACTCTCATATGACAGGCTGAGAAGAAACAAAAGCCTTTAGGCAATTTGACTGGCATGTTAAGAGGAAAAAATGTGAAATGCTGGAAAAGTAACTTTGCAAAAGTCAAGAATACAGTAGATGTCCAAACACAAGGGGCCCAAGATGTGATAACACTTTATGGAGTGATATATTTCTGAGTCCTGTTGTTCCCAAGTCTATACCTTCTATTCAGAGTTTTATTTCCATTTTTTTTTCCTTGTAGAAAAGGAACGCTTTCAAAACCTTTAAGTACAGTGTCAGACTGAATAGATCATGGCCTCATCTATTTATAGAAAAAATACTTACTGAAGGCTAAGTGTGGTCTTAGGCTTTCAACATGATGGCTTCTGGTGATGGCAAGGTGAATGCTGTGTGTCCGTTTCCCCCAAGTTCCTCATCGTTGCCCCCAAGTTCCTCATCGTACCCAGAATGTCATTTTGTATCTTTCAGTGTTGGAAGGAGGAAAGGGGAGAGCTTTGGGTAAATGTTTTGGGGAAACCATTGGAGTTACTTTTCAGATAATTCTGGATCTTTCCTAGTTATATACCATTGGATTTCCAGAATTAAAGCCACCTTGGGATCATCCAGCCTAAACTGCCATGTGGTCACCCAGTTGCCACCTGCACATGCTTAGTGATAGGCCAGCCATGTCCATTATTAGAAAGATCAGATTCTTAGAAAAGTTTTTCTTACATTGAGCCCCAGTTCACCGCCTAGTAAACGGCCACCTAGTCACGTCTTTTGTATAGCAAGTAAGGCCACCGCACAAGTGTCTGCCAGAGGAGGGGCTGCAGTTCAGCTCCCGTCTGCTTTCAGACCAGCACCTAAGGGACTGCATCTGCCTGGAGGCTGATGCCTGTTGCTAAGTGGCCTGGATGTGCTGTTTGAGCTAGTTGGAGGCCTGACAGCAGAGGAAGCATTATGTACTCCAGACACTTCCAATCACAGGCCTTTCCATGATACAGGTAGAGGAAAAGTTCAGATTAAAATTCACAGGTACTAAATTTGATTCCTGTCTCCGGGTGACTTTGGGCAAATCATACAACTTTTCAACCTCAGATTCATTATATATAAAATAGAGTAACACCCTCCTTGCCTACCTAATGGGTCAAAAAGCACTTTTTGAAGATGGTTCTCTGACCCCCTATAGAGTCAACATTAACTAATGGCCCGTGACTGCACATTGTTTCTAATTTTTATAATATTTTGTCCACAGGGAGGCTGAGAAGACAAAACTTCTCATAGCTACCCAGAAACAGAAGGTGGTGGAGAAAGAAGCTGAGACAGAGAGGAAAAAGGCTATTATAGGTACTTGGATTTCTTTCTGAAATGGTTGTCTGTCTCTAAGTAGAGGTATTGTGAGTTTGTGCTGTTCTTTGTCAGCTTCATGTTAGATATTAATAGGACTCAAATAAGATTGCATCATATGTATTTAGAATTCTGGAAACTTCTTTATACAGTCAGATGTCCTAAAGCCTTTAAAAGCAGGTGAGGCCAGTACCTAAGTGTTTCAGCTCTGCACCATGTTGTCGTCTTTTTCAAGGACAGGGAACATGGGTGGAGCTTGGGGGCAGCCCTAGCCTCTGTGCCTAGGGCTTTTGTGTGTACAAATTTAGAAAAGGGGAGCTTTGGGCTGCAGCCCAAGATCATAGTTCACGTCCTTGCCGTTGACATGCACCTGGTTTTATCTGGACACGTGCACACAGTGATCCAGAAAGCAGCGGGGTTGGGTTGCTCACCGCTCGATTTGAATCAGGGCCTTCCCTAACACTCTGCGATATGGGATTGTTAGACTGCCGTCTTAGGCTCCCAGTTCTTTGTTTCTTGGATGCTGAAAGTTTAAGGAGTTTTTCATTAAATATTTCAAATATACAGAATGTACGGAGAACAGTATAATGAAGGCTTAACTTTTTGCCAAATTTCCTTCAGATCATATTTGCTTTAGGAAAAAACTCACCTGTTTGAAGCTTCCTTCGTACCCTTCCCTGGTCTTATTTCTTGACCTGTCCTCTCTAGCTTCTATTCTGAGGTTGATGTTTATTTTTCTGCCCATATTTTTGTAGTTTCACTGTAAGCATGTAATAAACAATTCACAGATTGTTTTAAACTGCAAAAATGGTATTGAACTCTACCTTTTATTTCACAACTTGCCTTTTTAAACCAACACTGTTTGAGTTTTAGTCATATTGATCCATGAAGATCTAGTTCATTTTTAACTGCTGAGTATTTTTTCCTGTGAGTGAACCTCAGTTTATTCTGATGGATTGATTACTAATGAAGAGTTACATAGTTTCTGGTTTTTCCTTGTTCCAAAGAGTGCGGCAGAGTTGCCCTTCCCAGGTCTCTGCACACAAGCAGGAGCAGTTTCCCTGAAGCAGTGTTGCTCCGTCAGTGCCCGTCACCAGCTTCTGGCTTCTGGGCCACAGCACGATGAGCACAGAAGTGGAGAATGGGTGTTCAGAAGTTCTTCCGGGGGCGGGGATTGGTGTTCTTTGTGTTTTTTTAATGTCTGTTGAACCTAATAATAAAAAACTGGAGCTTGTGTTCTTGTTATCAGACCTTTTTGAATTTATGCCAGTCAGATGGTGGACATTGTATCACATTATTTCAGTTGAATTTCCTTCATTCTCTGAAGTTGAATATTGTTTATTGGTCTTTCAGGTTTCCCTTTTCTTGTAGTATGTGAATTGCCTGTTAATATCATTAGTCCATTATTTGATTACTTTTTTTGAACTGATTTGTAGAAGTTTTTTATGTTTTCTGGATATTAATCCTTTCCCAGGTTTACGCACTGCAGATATCTTCTCTCAGTTTGTGGCTTGACTTTGAACTTTATGTTTCTGACATACATGTATATTTAATTTTCAGGTAATCAGATTCACCAATTTTTTCCTTTCTCATCTGTGCTTCTCTTGTCTTGTTTAAGAATTCTTTCTTAGCCCCAAGGTAATAATTTTATTCTCAAAGTCTTATCGTTTTGCTTTTCATATTTAAGTTTTGAGTCTGTCTGGACTTGATTTTAGTGTTTAGTGTGACATAGGAATTAAGTTGTTTTTTTTCAAGTGGCAAGCCATTTGGCTTCAGACTATTTATTAAATAGTTTATTATTTCCTCTACTTACTTACTTGTTAAAATATTTATTGATTACGGAGCAGAAGGGGAGGGGAGAAAGAGATTCATTGTCCCACTTACTTATGCATTCTTTGGTTGCTTCTTGTGTATGCCCTGACTGGACTTGGAACCTGCCATCTTGGTGTATCAGGATGACACTGACCAACTGAACTACCCCAGGGCATTTCCTCTATTTATATCTAATGCCACTGTGTCTATATGACAAGATCCTGAGACTGATTTGTGCTGTTGCTCAGGTCTCTATTTTGTTTCGATTTCTTGGTCTCTCTGTCTCCAGTATTACCTTGTTTTAATTATTGTAGCTTTCACCTTAAGTATTACTATCTGGGAGAGCAAGTTCCTCCTTAACTATTTATCTTAACCATTCCTAACTATTCCTAAAATTGGCTTGAACTATCCCAGACCCTTTATTCCTCCATGTACATTTTAGAACCAGCTCCTCAAGTTCTGTAAAATATGGATGGTATTGAGGTTTTGATTGGAATTGCGTTTTCTATATACGTATTAACTTTTTGCTATTATAAATATGCTCCCTTTTTGAAGATACTTTTTCTGACCTTTTGCTTTTGTATAGGAATGCTGTTGGTTTTTTTTACTTAGCAGTCCTACTCAAAATGCTCTTTCTAATAGTCTGTTGGATTTCCCATGTGAGCAAGAATATTGTCTTCAGATCAGTTCTGTTTTTTTCTTTGTAGTCCCACACTTTTTAGTTCTATCTACTGCTTTAGGCTTTGCCTTCTTGAAAAGAAAGATGGTGATGGGCATTCTTGCTTTGTTCCTGACTTTACATAGTGTCAGTGGTGTTGGCTGTTCTTAACTTTTGTTGGGTTAATGAAGTTTCTTTCTGCCTTTTGCTTGCCAAGGGCTGTTAAAACTTTTACAGTGTTTTTCTATATTTGCTGAAATGACCATATGCTTTTTCTTATTAAAGCTGCTAACGTGGTGAATTATATTAATAGATTTTCTATTACTGGATTATTTTGTCTTCCTGGGATAAACACACTTGGTCACAATGTAGGAGGTTCACCCCAGTACATTTCTCTATATAGTTTGCTGATGAGTTCTGTAACATAAATTTTATTTTCATAAATGAGATTAGCTTATAATTTTTTTCCTTCTACTCTGTCAGGGGTTTTTTTGTTTTTTGTTTTTTGTATCCTGGCTACATGAGCCTTAAAATGAGTTGCAGAGCATTTCTTCTTTTCTAGAACATTTTGTGTAAAATATATACTGTCTCCTTTTCGTAGACGCAGTGGAATGGAACTCACTTGTCAAAACCATTGTAGTCTCTTGGGGTTTGTGCTGTTTTGTGTGCTTGGTGTTTCTTATAGTAAATACTTAACCTGCTGATTGATTTCTTTATTGCATTTATGTCTGTTCAGGTATTTGTTTTTAAGTCGGTTTGGATAGTTATATTTTCCTAGAAAATTGTCTTTTTCTAGAAAATTGTCTTTTTCATCTGCTATTTTAAATCTGAGACATAAATTTGTAGAACTCTCTTGATTTTTAGAATCCTCTACCAAATCTGTATGCTCCCTTTGTATTTTTAATGCTGTTTATTTGTGCCTTCTTTTTTCCTTAGACATTTTTGTCTGAGGCCTGTCTTATTTTATACATCTTTTCAGAGAACTGGATTTTAATTTGGTTGATTTCTGTTGTCATTGTCTCTTCAGTTATGTTATTTACACATACTTTTATTATTTCTTTCCTTCTCCTTTTTTTGAGGTTACTTTTTGGTTCTTTTATAAGTTCTTGAGTTACCTAATTCTCTAGTTTTCAGTCTTCCCTACTGGAAATGTGTCAGGTTATATATTTTCCTCTCAGTTCTGCTGTAGGTATATCTCAAGTTTTGAAATGTAGTTTATTACTGGTGTTCAGTCTTAATTTTTTAAAAAACATTTCCATTATGATTTCTTCTTTGACTCATGAATTACTAAAAGTATGTTTTAAATTTCTGATTGAACGA